>CABHPQ010155397.1:0-49870 GCA_902168405.1 Peromyscus aztecus
AAAAAAAAAACCTCAATGTATACACAATGTCATTGTTTCAGAATAAAATAGTGTTATAAAATTAAGCAATTTTTCAGTATTTTATAGTAAGACTTGATTATTCAGTGTGTGTCTCTCTCTGACAACAGCAGTCCACTCCAGAGCCCTGTGGGTCTGGGGTGACTGAGGCAGGTAAGGACAGAGGGCTGGGAAGCTATAGTTCCTCACCTGACACTTTCATAGAGAGGTCCCCTCCTCAGTCACAGAGAAAAGGTTCCTCTGTAGGAAAAAGGACAAGAAAGGCAAGCCTAAACTTGCAGGTGACATAAATACATTCATATTCTATCTGTTGATAACTTCATTATTCTCCCACAGGAAATAAACCAGGTGACCTTGAACACAGAGGGCTATTTGAAAGCTTGGAGCTGCCAAGGGCACAGACAGAAGATTCCACAGCACCCAGACCTGAGGCCAGGCACCCTGGCAAGAACAGTGACAGCAGCCCCAGCTGCCATTGGCACTAGGCTTTGGACTGGCAGCTTCACACATAGCATCCTGCAGTCTTGAAAATGAGCCCTCAAGACAACAAGCATTGATACTGGAAAGCTGGACTCAAAGGTATCAGAAGTCTGTCAAGAAAAAGTGAGGAGAGCTAGCCCCCAAATGAAATCTGAGCAAATACACCCAGGGCCTTGCTGTGCCTCTCCATCCCTTCACAGTGCCTGAATTAGTGTGAGTCCTGGAAATCAAACCTGGGTCCTCAAGAAGAGCAGGAAGTACTCTGAATCAATGAGATAGCTCTCCAACTCCTTTGTTGGAATCTTAACCAAACCCTGTGTATCTAACAATCTTTGGTTTTAAGTCCCATTGTGTAGATATACCTCAAGTGGGGGACAAAATTTCTGTGAAGACTCAGACTGGCTAGGTTGACAAAATTAACCCTCTTCTTTTATAGATAGATTACTAGGTCTAAGAGGAAAGTCATCCACATCCCTGCTCCTATAATCAAAGAGACTGTTTCCTGTGTGCTGGATGACAAATTAAGAATCAGAAGGTTGCAGAGATCCTAGGCCCCACTATGACAATACTGAATACCAGGTAAAGGAAACAGAGAGTGTGTAGGCTCCTTCATTATCCTTTGAATTCAATCCACACTGTGCAGGTTGAGGAGGCCCTTAGTGTGGGACCTGCATGCCTCTCAGGCTTCAGTTTCTTTCTTTTGCTGAGCTCAAGCCACACTGGTTTCTCAATCCTTCATAGTCCACCATATTCATCTCAGCTTTGGACTTGGCATTCTCAGCTCCCTATTTCCAGAATGTGGTGCCCCAGGCTTTGAAAAGCTGTCTCTTTCTTGCTATTCAGGTTTTATTTCAAATGTCAGCTTTCTCTCAACAGTTTTTACATTATCCCATTTTAAAGTCCCCATCCATTGTTCCAAATCACATCTGCCATCTACCTCTCCACTCAGTCATGCATGCCACTGAGTCTCCTGGCAGTGTCTTATCTTCCTGAGATGGCAGTTCCAGAGTATGTCATGATTCCTGGCACATTGTAGAGGGCAGGGACCTATTTCCTCCATGAACTTGTCAAGTGCAGGAGCCAGTAAGGCCAATGGCTATAAGTTACTGAGAACAGATTTTAATTTAACAAAAAGTGAAGCATAACAGTCTATGCACTGCAAAGCCTGCCAGAATTCAACATCTCTTATATTCCAAGAGAGTCAAGAAGAAGCCAGATGTTGAAAGGGGGCTTCATATTGCTCAGTGATTGGACAAGCTCACCCAGGAGTCTAGAAAACATCTTAATTAAAAAGGAAGGGAATCTACTAAATAACCCTTCAAAAATATTTAAATTTCCTTCATAAGTCTCCTTATTACATAATTCACATTATGACTCAGACTCCAAATGTAATTAACTTTAATATACCCTCACAGTCCCATCAGTCTGATTGTCAACATATTCGCCATCAGAGGAAATAAGCAGAATAGTGCACGAGAGAAACAGTAATGTTCGTGTGCCTCTGTCTTCAAGATACTGTCACAGTCTCTCCACCTAATGTGAGAACACAGCTTGCTCAAGCAAGTATGTTCTCTAGGGTAAAGGATTTTGAGATTTAACAAAAGAAATAGAAAGGAAAAGGTTATTTTCTGAGCAACCACTGTGTGCCAGACAGTAGGCACCCAAGCAAAGATCTCCTCTAAGACCTACAACACCACTACCAGCAACAGTGGTTGTTCTCATTTTATTTCATATTATTAAGCAATGAAAAGGTGGTAGAGAATGATGAAAAAGTAAGGAAGCTCTGGGAATCAGACAGATCCAAATGGGAATTCTTGGAGCTAAGTGATACTATGTAAGTATATCACCTCTTAAGGACTCAGTGTGTCATCCCTTCTGCTCTCCAGAAAAATATGTGGAACCACAGCTGTCAGGGTGCGGTGCTGTGTCAAGAGAGTGGGGCCTGGAGACATCAAGATTAACATGAGCAAGAAAACAGTTTGCAGGGAAGGGCTGGGAATACTTCTTGACCTGGCACAGATGGACTAAACGGAATATGTCTGAGAGAAGCCGGATCTTCACAAACATGACAGAGGCAGGTACTATGTAGCAGATTGATAAAGAGTCATGAGCCTCATGTCCCACATCTAATTCTTTGTCCTTGGCCACAGGATCTGGAACACTTCAGTAAGTGACCTTGAGACTCAGAGCCATGCCTATACAAATTCTATGAAATGGGTCTAAGCTTACAGCTTATGTGGGCAATCAGTATAACGTCATTACTCATGCTAAATACACAACAGTGAGTGTCTAGCACACAGTAGGTCCTCAATAAACACCAGTGTCCTGCTTTTATCCCCATGGATGTTATGGAAGCATATTATTAAGTTTAAAGAGCCTCTTCAAGGCCACAGAACTGGGAATCATCTAAACTAAACACCAGGGTCCTTCTCTAAGGCCCTCGCTTTGCCTTCCCCTACATTGGATGGGCAACTTCTCTGCAGACACTACAAGTGCATTCCAGACAGAGGCAGAAACTCCTGAAAAAGCCAGAGAAAATGGCAGAAGGCACCTGCTCTAATAAACTGCTGTGCAAATCTACTTCTTTAAAGTCTCCCATGGCGATGAGTGATTTAATTTTCTGAATTGTACTAAAACCTGAGTGGAGACAGTTTGGACAACAGAACTGTCATTTTTTTAATGCAACTAAACTGGACCATAGAAAGCATCAGGCTATTTGTTCATCCTGAAGAGTCAAAAATGTCTTTGCTTTCATCTTTGCACAATGATTTAAGAGTCTGTTGCTGTGGTGTCAAATTTCCATCCTTGGCAGGGCATCTTGGAAAGCAAGGAATAGGAAACAGATTCAGTCTGTGCCTGTCAGTCTGTGAAAGGACATGGGTATTTCAAGACCTCCATAAATATTTATTTTCTTGAAATTGCCTATACATGACACTCCTCAGCCAACATTGACATTCGGTTTTGTTTGGAGTTATGATAATTGCTGTGTGGTAGGATGGGCTGGGAAGGATGCAGGGTAGAAAGGACCAAAGGGCAGCTCACATAATGTTAATAAGTGTTCTTGGAGCACATTTGCTATCTGAAGAAAACAAGTAAAAGTGGGCCCAAGTTCCCTTCAAAGTGATTCATACTCTTGGAATTCAGTTCCTCCAAGCCTTCAGAGTTCCTTGAAGTCCTCCACAATGTTTCAAGGCTCCAAATCTATAAAAGTTTACCTGGGTAGTGAACACTGATCCATAGAATTGAGTTGGGGAGGGGGTACCTTGGCAAGGGCAGGAAGGTGCTCTTACAGGATCAGGGAATCCTATCTCCCCCACAGGGTAACTAGAAGTCAAGCAACACAGTAGTGTCCTCCTCTCCACATACAAGATTAGAACCCAAGAACCCTGAGGAGGTGTTAGAAGGAAGTGAATCCAGCTTCTTCACCCAGCAGCCCAGCCTACCTCACTATTTAAAGAATTACAGTTGTCCAAGTGGAAATCTACATGGCAACTGTTTAGGGTCTTGTTAAAGAGGAAGATGGTCCTCTCAAAGTCCAGGGACAGGTGTGACTTTCTGCATCCCTATGTTCTCAGGGGCGCTGGTCTACTGACCAGCCTGTGGAACAGGCCTGAAACCTCAATACCTACCACAATACTCACTGCTTTAGCCTGTAGAAGGGCTGTTCTTTGTTTCCCGGTTGTTTTTCACTGGATGGACATAGCTTGCTTTTAAACCCAGGATTAAGAACAATCCTGGCAGACAACAAAGAGAGGGATCAGTCTGGCCACAGAGGCGGAGCTATTCGAGGAAGAGGATAACAAGAATTTGGAATTAACAGGATTTCCAGTCAAAGCCCAGGTTCCTATCTCAGCTCTGCAATTTAAAACCTGCAGGAAAGCCCTGAAACGCTCAAGAGTTTTGACCCTGTGTTTTTATTGTAAAGATTAAATAAAATGGTATATACGGGGCACTTAGGACACTGTGCTACTGTGTAGTTCATATGGCAACACTTCAAGTCATGGTAGCTAATTTTATCCCTAAAAATGCTGCATGGTAGAAATAGGATCTAGGGATGATAATTAGTCAAATGCATTTGTTCATGAGCCAAACTGCTGCACTGACTCAACCAGGAAGGAAGGACAGTGACACACAGACAGGATCAGGATCTCTGTTTGAGGAGAGCACAGAGCAGGGCATTGATAAGAGACCCCGTCCCCTAGACAAAAGTGGAACAGCAGATACAAGTAGCTGCAGCTCCAGAGAAGGGACGGAAGCAGTGTTCCTTCTCAATGTGCTTCATACGTCGTTGTTGGTCACAGAAGGCAGCAATGACCTAAATAAATCCTTCATTGCACACAGAAACACACTGGCATAGGAAGCACACGGCAGAGCTCTGTGATAGGAAGCCTCTTGTATTACTGCGTACCTGAGTGGAAATAAGACCCTGCCAGGAGAGAGGAGGCTGGAGTTGGGTGCTGCAGACTCTTATGTTTATGACTGTAGTCCTGCTCAACCCTTGACAGGTGAATTTTTAGCTGCAGGGGCTTCCTGGGTAGGGCAGAGAGACATCCATCATGCCACATTCATGAGTTCTGTGTATTTTTTCCAGAAATGCAAAGATACAAGAGATATGAGAGGTACAAAGGCCATGTACCAACATCTTTAGCTGTCATATTATGGGAACATTTCACAGAAAGAGAAACTGATATAGGCAGAGAACAAGAACCCTAAAGTCATGCACAGAGGTGCTACACAGAGTAGGAAAGCACAGTGTCTTGACCCCATACTTATGGACACAAGCTACACTTTGGATCTGTGCTACTAGTGTGCTGGGCAAGGGAGACCAGAACAATTTACAGTTGTAAACAAATATGTGCAAAGCAAAGCAAATTCTTCCTCTTACACAAACTCAGGAGAGGGATTTGTCTCATTTCTCAGGACACTTTAAAGGAATGAACATCTGTGTCTTTTCAACATTTATACTTTGAAGTACTGATGCCCAATACGATTGTATTTGCAAATCAGAGTCATTGAGAAGTGATTTCGGTGAGGTCATGCAGATGGGTCCTGATCTGAAAGGTCAGATATCCTTCTAAGGAGACAAAAATAAAATGAGTTCTTTATGTGTCCAACATGCGTGAAGATAAGGAAGAAGGAACCTGTCTGTGGACCAGGAAGAAAACCATATAAAGAAATGAGTTTCTTAACACCTTGATCTTGAGTTCTTATCCTCTAGAACTGTGAGCAATGAATGTTTGCCTTTTAAGCACCTATCCCTAGTATCTGCGTAGAACAGCTCCACTAGTACTAAGTCCTCAGGGACATAACAGCAGAACTAAGCTCTTTGCTGGAAGCCCTTCTGCTGTGTAAGCACAGGACTGCCTGCTGGATCCAGGCAGGTGACATCATGTATCAAGTTAGTTGATTATTAGGGACTGTGGCAAGCAAGCTGTGCATATGATCTGTCTAAAGAGGCAGCTGATGTCCACTCTGGCAGATGTCATTCAAGTATAAGGACTGGAACGATCTGATACTCTGGTTTTTCTGGATTCGACTATGGATATTAATATGAGAAATATTGGTTTTTGTTAATGTAATACGTGGATATTTGTTGCTAAATAAGGAGAAGGTAAGAAAAAATGGAGAGCAAACCAAATCTGCAATTTCTGATACCGGGATCTCCCTTTCTCCTACAGGTGAGCACTCACTGTTCCCCAGTGGCTTCTGCAAGGTTTCTGAGGTTGCATAGCATTCTGGAGATACATAAACAATCTACTCATTGTCTTTGAGAGTTCTCTCTAACGTGGAGGACACACATAAAGGAGCTAAGTGCAATTTTTCTGAGTGAATGTGAAGAAAGACATGTAAATAAGAGGTTTAAATTGTAGAGAGTTAAAGAAAAGCAGGATGTACCTAAAAAGAGGCCACAGGAGAGGTGATACCTGAGCACAATCATGAAGGAGACATAGGACTTGCTTTACAAGTCCCTTAACAGGGCATTCATTCTAGAATTTTTGGAACAGGAAATAGGAGTGTGTGTGTGTAACCTCTAACCTAGCATTTGCTATGGGGCTCACATGCTGTTGGTGAGTGTTGACAGAGGTGAAGTTTCAGGAGCTTGGGGACTCCATGGTGTAGAAGTCCAATAGGAGAATGAACACAACATTCTGAGTTTGAATTCCTGCAAGGCCACTTCATTGGATAGATTCCAACTTGGGGAAAATTACTGGAAATTCTGGAAAATTTCTGCCCAGAGATTTTGTTTACATGTGTGCTTGGTTTATCACGGACATTTAAAAGCAAGTATTTAGGTCAGGCATGGTGACATACACTTGCAATCCTAATGCTTAGTACACAAAGGAGAAGGATTGGGCTGCATAATGAGATCCTGCCTCAGAACCAAAATAAAATGAAAACCTAGCATTTTGTATACATGTTTCTGCACTGACAGGGGAGCTGCCCTGGCACATACCTGCAAAATGTATGTTGAATACATATATCCTATCGAACATCCCAGCTGAGCAGCAAGGTGCACCACGGAGCATTGGTGGTTTCCGTGGTGACCTCACACCTGACTTGGAGGTGCAGCAGAGAGCTGCCCAACATCCCAAGAGAGGATGGATCCAAACAGTGCCAGCTCAAGGACAACCCCAAATTTAAAATGAAAATACAATTTCTGCTGGATGTATATCACTTTCTCACCAAAGTTGAAAAGTCCTATGTTAATATCACATCTTATCTGTACCACTGAGTACCATGAATGAACCAGAGACAGAACAATGCCACAGACACAGTCCCAGGCTGGGGAGAGTCTCTGTGTATAAAACACTTGTCATGCAAGTGGACCTGAGTTTGAATCCCTAGAACCCATGTAAAGCTCAGCATGGTAACTTGTATACCAGTGTTCCAAGGGTGACATGGGAGGTGTAGATAAGAGAATCCCTAGACGATCAAAGGCCAGCTGATCTGGCATGCACAAGTATGAACAAAAAAGGAGGCACCCTGTCTTGAACAAGGTGGAAGGTGGGATTCTACACCTTATGTGGTCCTCTGACCTCAACATGCATGTGTTGGTATGCGTACAACTGCACGCGCGAATGCGTGTGTGCGCGCACACACACACACACACACACACACACACGGATCATATAAACACATATCATAGATATAGATTCACATACACACATATACAGACATATACATATGCATCATAGACGTAGATGAACATACACAGAGACATCATATACAGACATGTCATAGACATAGATATACACACATCATATAAATACCTATCATAGACATAGATGCACACACAGAGATTTTTTTAAAATGACAAAACCATGCCCATGAGGAACTCAGGAGGGAAACTGGAATGGAAAAAATCAAAACCTGGTACCATAGCAGGCAGTGATTTTATAGGGACCATATATTTTTCTGAATAAACCCATAGCCATTTATGAAACAACATTCTTTGACCTCCCCTATTATAAACACACACACTCATAAACACACACAAACCATGGTGAATTATACTTTACAAAAACAACCACATTTAAATGCTACTTGAGTTCAACATTTCTTTGATACGTTCAGCCTTGGTGCTGCAAAATTAATTACTGCCTCAATTTTTCTGACTCCAACTTCAATTTATCCATAATTAATCTACTGTAAACAAAGGACACCTATTTTGTTTTACTCCTCGTCTAAAAGCCATGTCATCTATTTATATATTGGTGCCCTTGACATAACTATTTTGAAGTTCTCTTATTATTTCTTACTATATAATTTCAATATCTTCAGGTCAAATATAATGACATTTGTCAAGAGAGATCATTATGAGTCTCATCTTTCATTCTTTCAGAATGTGAATACAAAATGATTGACTTACACTTTGTACCTTTAAAATATTATTTATTTTTACTTAGATAAAGCATTTGAAACAGATTGGCATCAACAGAAAGATTTCTACAATCAGGTAGATGAATCCTGGTACTCACAATGGGGAGGTTTGGAGAGCTAAGAGTTTAGCTTTGAATCCCAGCTGCACAGACATTCCCCTGTGTAACCCAGATCAAATCCTGTGATCTGTGTGCCTCGTTTTCTTATCTGAGATGTGAAGATTGCAATAGTACTGACTTTGTGTGATTGTCATGAGATCCAAAGGAAGTGTTAGTACTGAAGAGGCTAAAGAGAGGGCCTGGCAGAGAGAAAATCCTCATGAAATGTCAGCCATTGTCCCTCGCTGACTTCTGTCCTCCACTGTAGCTGATAAAGGCTCTATTCAGGTAGTCTAAGTAACTAACCTAGATAATCTCAGCCACATACAACAGGTCTCCACAAAAGCTCCCTTGCTTGAAAGGGCCATTGCATGGGAATGGATCCCTGTTAAGCTACTGTCAGGAGCTGGGATCCAGTCCAGCATTGTGTTCTAACTTCTTTGTGACCTTGCCCAAGATTTGGGGACATTCTAGACCTCATTTGAGCAGGGAAATAATTAGGACACAGGTTCTAACTATTTAACACACACCTAAAAAGATAAATACTCAGAAAATTAAGACGTACTCATATGTCTTAGTAATTACCAAATTCCAAACAAGATGATTCCTGTTGAGTTAGTCATAAAGCCTTATCGCTTAACCCACTATCAGCCTGACAGGCACAAGTTAAATGTAGCAACACTTAGCAAATTTCTGAGCTGCTAAGGTGTTCTTGATGAGGAGAAGAAGGGGAATAACACTGTTTTTAGTAGGTAAATCTACTGTCTTCAGATCACAGCTAACACTTTCTTAATGAATATTAATGAAACAAACATCTGGTAGTAGACAAATCAAATAGACTAAAGAACAGTCTATAAGAAATGCTTAGTTATTGCAAAAATAAAGTAAGATACAATGCCGTAGTATGATACTGACAGTGGACAGGTTGTGATTTGACTCTTCCTCCCCAAGAGCCCACTGTGCCAGAAAACTGTGGACAGTGAAACAACAGCTTCAACAATGAGCGGCAAAAGACTAGAGCTGATAAGAATTTAGCAACTGAAAGAAGTTTGCAGTATGCCTCTTGGAGAAGACACTGCAGACCACTTGGGAGTCTATTGAGAATAAGAACAAAGGTCAGCACATTTGAGTGATGTCCAGATTATAGCACAGGGGTAGGGAAATGTATAAAGAGAGTGATGTGCTTGAGATACCTCGAGTTTAAGTCCTGGCTCAGTCCTGTCTCCCTGGGGGTTCTTCTTCTCCTTCAGAGTCTCAGTTTCCCATCTAGAAAGTGAGAAAGGGCACCCTGATATCCTAGTTGGGTGGATATAAGAACTAAATGAACTGTTCTAAGAATCATGCTAACTTTCCTGATACAAGGTAGATTTTCAATAAACAGGAACTCTGTGATATATGATCTTTCATAAGCTGGTGACACTTGAGAAAAAAAATCAAAGGATAATAATGATAATAATTTGGGGGTTTAAAGAACTATTTTTTTTGTCTCCTTAAATAATTTTCCTAAGTATAGCAGGAAGTTGAAACACTCTAAACACTAACACTTTGGTGGAAAAAAGTTTTTTTTTCTTTTGAAAATACAAAAATGTTGCATACTTTTAGTTACAAAGGAAACAGTAACAGACAAAAAGCAAACTACAGAACACAACTGTTCTTAGCCTGGTATTTATGAAGGACAGCTATTAGAAGACAATTAGTCATTATAGGAAAATCTTAAAAGCTACCCAGGTAAGGAAAGAAAGTAGGTGATGATAATCTCACATACTGGTTTGCCTGAGCCAGCCAGACCCAATCCTAGGAGGCCATACAACCAGATTCCCTGGCCTGATGTCAACCCAGGACCCTTCCATAGCTTCCTTTGAAATGTGTGTGATGAAGTTGAGACTGAGGATCGGGATCCGAATGAGCAGGCTCAACCTGCAAGACTGAAAAAGCAATGGTGTTCTGGGATCAGAAGCCTTTGAGCCCTGGGAGATCTGCTTCACAGAAACTCTCTGGTGAGTAAGTCCAGCCAAAGAGAGCTGTAGCTAGAGTTTTTCTGCTTGGCCCACAATCAGGACAAATCTCTCTCAACTGCCAGTCCCACAGCCGTTCAGACCCAACCAAGTAAACACAGAGACTTATATTGCTTACAAACTGTATGACTGTGGCAGGCTTCTTGCTAACTGTTCTTATATCTTATATTAATCCGTTTCTATAAATCTATACCTTGCCACATGGCTCGTGGCTTACCGGCATCTTTACATGCTGCTTGTCCTGGTGGTGGCTGGCAGTGACTCCCTCTGCCTTCCTGTTCTTTTAATTCTCTCTGTTAGTCCCGCCTATACTTCCTGCCTAGCCACTGGCCAATCAGTGTTTTATTAGCAACACATTTGCCATACAGAACATCCCACAGCAGAGAGCACAGGGAGAAATGACCTTGACCACACAATGAACATCTGCACAGACTGTGTCAAGTTGCTTAGGAGACAAAGGGCAGCTGTGCATCTGAACTCAGGAAGTCTAAACTAACACATGTGCTTGCTCTCAAAGCTGGTGTTTCTATTTATAATAAATGAGCTTTGAATTTATAATAATAGTACTTTCACTTCCCAACTGCAAGGACCACATCCCTCTCTTGAACCTTGTTCAACAAATCCATCTACATACATTTCATCCTCTATTGCATTGTTGTACCTGGACTCAGTGCAAGGCATCAAGAAGCATGCAGAATTGTTTGTCCAGTTGTCTGGGACACAAGTCCTCAGAGATATAGCCAAGTCAATAGTGGTCATAACCATGTCACCTGGAAGAACAGTGCTCTCTCAGCACAGGAGAAGTATCCATACTTATTCAAGGTGCTTAAGCTTGAGAGGAGTGCCTATGTTACCAGCCTGAAGAGAAAGCAAACACACCCCAATGCAGCAAACACAAAATGGCTCCAAAATTTACAGGACAGGGGATCTATCCATTGTCCTCCTAGAACAGAGATCTGTGCAGTTCTCCATACAGGAAATAATTTGCCAAGGGAAACAGACACCATCAGAAGAAAATCCAGAGAGAACATAAAGAATGACCCAGTGTGAACGTGATGAGAAAAAGAAGACACAGGAAGCAGTGTGCACCAAATGTGGGGATACTCACATCACTGAAATCACGGGGTCCCATCATCAGATTCCAGAGAACAGAGTGATAAAGGATTTCAGTGGGCACACCAGCTGCCCAACT
Source organism: Peromyscus aztecus (assembly GCA_902168405.1). NCBI lineage: Eukaryota > Metazoa > Chordata > Mammalia > Rodentia > Cricetidae > Peromyscus > Peromyscus aztecus. Next base: position 11,685 of record CABHPQ010155397.1, read on the forward strand.
TGGAAGTTCATTAATACTTCCACTTTTTAAAAGCAAAACATAATAAGAAGAGAAAGCTTTTACACACCTACTATATGCATTATATGCTCCAACTAATTAAATGAACTGTCATTAAATTACCATTAAATGCATCATTGCACTTAATCTTGAAGACTTAAAAGGAGGGTGGCAGGGTCTCTTGTGTTTTCATTCAACAGTTCCCAACAACAGTCTGCTGGGCTTGGGGGTGGGAGGCTCTAGACAAATTCCCCGAACTCTATAACTTCACCTCTTGAAATAGATTTAATATTAAATAAATGAGCAAAGAGAACTGTGTAATTAAAATTATGAGTGAATACCTAAGGAAGAGCGAAATGATTTATTTGCCCAAGGTGACCTCTGCACTGAAACAGTTGTGAGATGAGATTGCATCTATGTCTAAGAGTCCAACACAATTCCTGGAGTTCTCCATTGCACTTGGGAGATTTGGAGGGTTCCCTTTATCCCTGAATTTTGCAAAGATTACTCAGGACATAGGGAGAGACTAACAGGGAGAGATGCTGCAGACTGCAAATGGTTGCAAATGTTATGGAGCCAGAGGAGGAAAAGAGAGGAAAGCAGGAGGATAAAAGATCTGTATTTCAGCTGAACATAGCAATAAAAAAGAAGTTATGAGGCTCAGCCTGATCAATCACCGGCTGCCGTGGACAAACACAGCTGTAATAGTTGCTCAAAGTAGGAGAGATCGATTCAGGGTTGCCATAGTCAATTAATTTTCTGCTCTCATTGTTTCAAATATTTTTGTGCCTCAGTTTCCTATTATATTTGCACACACACACACACACACACACACACACACACACACACCTATTTACCTTTGGGCTAATTTCTGGCTGCTAGGGACTATTGGGAAAATCGAGGGGTTTTTGAAGTTTCCCTTCCTGCTTATAGGACAAGTGAGGTCCCCCAAATCCATCTCTTCCTGCTTTAGAGCCAAGTGATGAGATCACCTGTGTGAGGGACACTGTGACCTTTCATCACTCAGGGATGGGGCAATCCTCTATACTCAGGATGGTACTCTTGATCTGATTTTCAGCCAAAATCTGCCTTTCCAAAGAGAGAAACTAATAATGAGTATTGGGTGCCACCATGTTGATACTGGCTATGTGCCAGGCTTCCTAATGGGTGCTCTACATACATTACCAATAAAATTCTTCATCAAATAGAAAGACATTTTACAGATAAAACAATGAAGGTTTTTAAAATGCAAAATCACTTTCCAAATGTGAAATACAATGGAAAAACACTTCTTTCCTGGTCGGGGATATTTTCTTGTGCCCAGAGTCACTGTGAACTCAAAACTACTCTCGGAACAGAGGTTTAGCTCTATGTGTGGTCTTACTTCCCAGGAGGGTGATAAAGGATGGCTCTATTAGCCCCATGAATGGATCATTCACACAAGGTGTGCAGATGGAGCTGAGAGCGCAGGGGGAGGGAGGACTCTCCCTGAAGAGCCATTCCCATGGAGCACAGAGCAGAGCAGACAGGATGACACTCTGAAAGGCTTCACCAAGAGTTTGTTTAAACAATGCAAATGCAAAGCCCAACCAAGGAGGAGCCCCACCTCCCCAGAGGACCAACAGGGACACAGTGGCTGGTCCCTCCACAAGGTGGCACTCCATGCCCTTGTCTTTTCATCTGCAATTTTATACTGCACAAGGATCCCCCCAGTTTCTCTCCAGCTTGACAATTTGAGCTTTTTATTTCTTTCCTTCCAATATTAAGAGCATTACTTTGGGAACCTGAGCTTTGGGACATAGTATGGAGGTGGTGTTAACCTATGTGCCTGCATGAAGATATAAGCAGGGCTTGCTGAGGACATTTCTGTCATATATTACTAGACTCTCTGCAGGGACAAAATTATGCAGACAAAATTATGTTTGTCTGCTCTTCATGGGTTTTCTGTTGTCTCACCTTCTCTTTTCTTCTTCTACCCTCTGCTCCTCCCTGTCTCCATTCTCCTCTCCCACAACATGCACTCTGGGTCTTCTCCTGCCTTCATCCTATACCATTTCTTCATTGCTGTTTCACATGGGAAAGATAAATTAAGGTTTGAAAAACAAAATACTGAGACACTGTCCTATAAATGTGATGTATGAGCTTTAGTTCTTGGCCCCCATGACACAGTATTCAATTTCTTATCCAGGGTCATTATCACTTTCTGTTGTGAGCTTCATGTGACACTGTCCATCAGGCACCTTGTATCTCTTGACATAGCTTATTCGGTTAGCTGAGCATTAAACAATGTCCTGTTATAAATTCAAGCATGCCCATTTCCCAAATGTGAAGACTGAAGTTTAACCACGTAACACAACTTACCTTTTATGGCATAGCTCATACATAGTAAAGTAAATTCCAAACAAACCCAACTGGCTGGCTAACTGAGTGCCATTGTGCCCATATTTTTCTAGATAATATTCTATAGAAACACACTGCTAGTACGAAGTTCATGTTACACAGGTACTAATATTACATGCAACAGAAATGTATTATTTTATCTTAAGCAATGTTTTACCATTGAGGAAGCTATAAAAACACATTAGAAACTATACAAGCAACAAACTCCTTGTTAATTTGATTCCCTATCAAGTGGCTACCTGATTAGACATGCTCACATCCATCCTCACAACATGTTCCAGGAATCCTAGGGAGATCGCCATTCAGTTCCTAATCCCAGTCCAGCACACCAGGCCCAGTCTATCGGAAAGGCCATCTAATGGGCTGACGAACATTGTAGTCATCTGATGGAAGAGTAATTTCACGGATGAGCTTGCAAAGCAGTGGACACTGGCCCCAGTGAAATCCTGTGGGGACCTAACCTTCCCTTCATTATTAGTTCTGTTTGTTGACAAAGTCCCATGTGTATATAAAGTATTGCAATCGCTCGCAGCCCCTTATCTCCCTCCCATCTCTATAGAACACTACCCACCATCCCCATCCGTCGCTTTCTCAGATTCACAGATTTGGGTTGATTTTGTGACTTACTTGGTTTAACCAGGGTTATCAGTGTGGCCACTGGTTTGGAACCATGCACCGGAGCCTGATGGGGTCACCAGTGGAGATGTATCTAAAGGCAATGATTCCCTCCTCTCCCTAAATCGGCAGGAGCAAATAGTCCAGCAGTGAGAGACAGGCCCCTCTGAGTTCCTCCTCCAACCCTGCTTGACTTGTGCAGAACCAGTTCCTGTGTCTTCAGGTGCTCTGAGGCCACGGCTGTGATCGCAATGGCTCTGCCTTGCCGAGGAGACAACATTTCACAGTCCTACTCCCTATCACCTGGCTTGTAGATTCTTTCCTCCCTTTCTTCCATAATGTTCCCTTTGCCCCAGAGGAGCTGATACAAATTATTTGTTTCAGGCTAAGCACTCAACTATCACTTATTCTCAGCACCCTGTCCAGGTACTGCAGCACCCCTCGCATTCACTGCTGTTCACTAGAAAGAGAGGATTCACTGATTAACATCAACATGTACAAACATAAATATTTAGAAGGAAAGCTTGACCCTGTCAATATAGTTAAGCAATGGTATTCAGTTCCCACTAGGGCCCATTATCTCTCCTTCTATGTTTGTTTGTTTGTTTGTTTTTTAATCCAGTTTACAGTACCAGGCATGGATTCTCTCTGGTGGGGCAGGTCTCAAATCTAACTAGAGAACAGTTGATTACACACATTACAGTAGCATTGATGTCACACAAGTAGATACATCTTGCCTGGCTGGCTGGTTTCATAGATAGTAAGATTCACAGCTGTCTAAGACTATTGATTGACGTCTCCTCACACTTCTCCAGCAGCCTGTACAGCACCTTCTAGAACTACGATGGACCAGCCTAAAGATGGGCTGTTTCCACTTCCACCTCAATGTCTCTGTTGTGCATCCGAGGGAATATGGTGTCTTTAGCAGCTCTGTCTCACCATCTTGTGCTGGCTGGCAACAAAGAAAATGATAAGAGCTTGTCCTGTTTGGGGGATCCCTGACCAACAACTCACAAGGAAGTATCCCACCCCTGGCATGGGGTTTTTGTTTTAATAACCCATGGCTTCTAGGGGCAGCTTTTTCCAGCTATGCTGGGCATTTCCCTTCAAACAGTTTATTAAAAAAATAAATTATATATTTTAATTTGGTTACAGGATAGTGGGTTTCCATATAGCTTTTTAATATCCCTTCATCAGGTTAACCCTTCTTCCTGCCACCTTGTCTCTCCTCTCCTCCCACCCATTTTTACTTAAGTCCTCCCTATATCCCCTGCTCGATTTCCCCATTGCCTGTGTACATCTATCCTCCTGCCCTTTGACCATAATCCTCCCAGTGGCCTCTTTTAGTTTCCTGGCTTCTACAGGTACTGCAAGCTAAACACACAGAATTAGGGATTCTAATACCAGGTCTATAGAGATGAGCTTGGAGCCACGTTTGCATTTAATAAGGCCCTGCTTTAGTGGACCCAGTACTCCTCTGGTAGCCTCACAGGTGGACATTGCTTCTTCCCAGAGACTGCTGAGAAAGATATGGCTCATGATACCATGGGCTTAAAGAGAGAATGTGTGTCTCAGTTACTAAATACATACCAGGTTCTGCTTCCCTATTTTAACAGTTAAGTTAAAATAGGCGAGGCTAGGCTAGGCTAGGCTAGGCTGCTCCTTGCTTAGCTTACCAGGGAAAACAACATTTCTTTTTCATCTTGGACCATTCCCTCAGGCTAAACCATTTCACCTTTGAGATTACACTGTAACCCTTTCCTTAGCGTCATATGATTCGGAGTTTTCAGAAAAATAATTTCTAAGAAGAGTCAAAAACCTAGTGAGACGTTGTAAGACATAGAATCAAAGACACACATGACCACAGATGGATCCCAGGACTCAGGGGTACTAAGCACACACCCTACTGCTGACCTACACTCTCAGCCTATACTAAATGAATTCTTATGTATCTGGGATATACCTTAACTGTTCTTTATTATTCATCTAAAATTCAAATTTACATGGCAATCTTACGTTTCCATCTGCAAAGTCTATCAAATTTATACAAGATGACTTTCTGAGCATGGCACCGGGCACTTTTACATCCTTTTCCCTTCAGGATAATGCTGAGAAAACTAAGGTCTTGAAAAGTCACCCATACTGAAAGCAAACAGGAGTGTCTATTTCCAGCAAAATAAAAGTAATTCCAAAATAGAATCTCAAGTTATCTTCCCTGACACCCTAGCCTGGGGAGGGTCTGTTTTGAGAAGCAGTGGGAATCAAGGGAAAACCAGGTTTCTAGAGGAGACCAGTTTTCCAGCCTACTCTGGTCCCTGCCTCTGAAGTAGTTATTTTTCTGAGCATAGCGAGGCGAGCATGCCTTTTCATTTCAGCTTCATCTGCAATCACCTTTCTCTCACTGTATTCTAACTGCTGATATAGGAGTTTGATTGACTCTCCTAAATGAAGAATGAAGACATTTACATAAAACAACCTACTGCAGGGCTTACATGCACTGAATCTGCAGGAATTCTAGGGGAAAGGCGACAAGACGTAAAAATGCTGAAGTGGAAGTTCTTGATGGATAAAAGAAGACGTGAACAGTTTTCAGCCTAAGTGTATTTCTTCACTTACAGAGTGTGGGTTACTCATTCAGTCCTCTAGGGGTTGAATAATCTTAAGCTATCTGCTCGGCACAGGTAGAGGATTCTGGCTGCAGGTCCCACACCTACCAGCTTCTGGCAGGGAAGGGGGGGAAAAAGTGACTCATTTCAAGGCCTCAGTTTCCTTAAGCATAAATTGAAGAAGCCGAGTGCTTCCTTCCACCTTTGCAGGACTGAGAGGGGAGAGAAAGGAGGCAGCTGGAATTATCACCAGCTGCCAAAGCAAGGGTTTATCATTCTACATTCTTTCTGAGTCAGAGGGGTTTGCAAGGGTATGGTAGCCTCAGCAATGGGCTCCTGCTACAGGGTCAGTTACTTGGCTGAATTTATACTTTGGAGACCTTAAAACAATTTGTTGGGTTCTCAAGAACTGGATCTATACCAATTTTGACTATATTTGATCATTTTTTTTCTTTTCTCTCTAATACCTTTGTTTTTTTTTTTTTTTTCTTAAATATTTCTTCCACCATGAAGTCCTCTGTCATTTCCCCAGATGAAGACTTTCAGGGTTGCTCTTTGAGCCAGTACTTGGGAGCAGACCTGGCGTTCGAGAAACTGAAACAAACAGACACCTCCAGGTCTTTGCTCTCATGGTGCGTATCTCCTTGTGGGGGAGTGTGACATAGTAAGCAAGTGAGTCAGGCAAGGAGCAGGATAACGACAGCTAAGCCCATTCAAGAGCTACACAATTGTCTTAAGAAAGTACTGATGTGAACAAAGTGAACTGTGACGAAAGAGACTTATCTCTGAGATGAGGCCACTAAAGATGGCTGTACATTCCCCACCTTTTGTGCACAACCTTGCTAATTTATGTGACTTCCCTGAACTGTAAGTTCACCAGGAACCTAAAGCATTTCTTCATCTCCTGGACAACTGCCTATCAACAAAGTTTGGGCACATTTGGAAGATGGAAAGTCAGAGTATCCAAGGTCAAAAACACACTTCATACTTAGAAAAAAAAATTAAATACTTGGTTCCTGAAAGACAAAGTTAATTTCTGTAATAATATTTTTTTAAGTCAGTGCCAGACAAAGAAATTAAAGCTCCAAAGAACTCGTCACTAAGGATAGAATCTAGGAATGGAAAGCAAATTGGAAAGCACACATGTAAACTATTTCTGGCACATATACATATTCACTGCTCAATTAAAAAGGCACTGAACACCAGTGTTCCCAGCATGGACTCTCTACAAGAACATCTTCTCCACTCCCCTCCATAGCTCCAGAGACCCAATCAGCTGTGATCCTGTATTGATGTCTTCCATGTTACTCTATAGCACCATTGCTTGGTTTGGCAGTCCATCATCACATTTAACACAATGTCCAGTACAAGGAAGATGCTCAGCAAACATGCCCACTCATCACTTTGTTGGGGAATATTGTTTTAGGGTGTATTACTTTTGTTTATGCTGCATTTGTTTAACTCTGTGAAGCCGTGTTACTTTGCCTGTATAAAACACCTGATGGTCTAATAAGGAGCTAAACGGCCAATGGCGAGGCAGGAGAAAGAATAGGTGGGGCTGGCAGGCAGAGAGAAGAAATAGAAGGAGAAATCTGGGAGGAAAGAAAGATCAAGGAATGAGATAGGAAGGAGGAGTATTTCAGGGGCCAACTACCCAGCCACCCAGCTACATAGCCAAACACAGAGAAAGAAGTAAAGAAAAGGTATACAGGAAGAGAGAAAGATAAAAGCCTTGAGGCCAAAGACAGACAGGATAATTTAAGGAAAACTGGCTAGAAATAAACCAAGCTAAGGCTGGTCATTTATAAATAATAATAAGCCTCCCTATGTGTGATTTATTTGGGAGCTGGGTGGCAGGCCCCCTCAACGAGTAAAGAGCCAAAAAACAACCAACATCACTTTAAAAAAAAGTTAGATATTCAGAGAAATATCAGAGATTAATTTGAAATTGCAAAATACAATCAAGACCCCATATTCCCATACTGAAAATGGTTTTGTGTCAGATAGTGACATTTGGTATTGATTACATTGAGCTAGTACCTAGGCTACGTGCCAAAGGCCTCCAGACTTACCAGATACCTTGAAATTTTGTATCGCACTTCCCTGATTTCTTTTTAAATCCTCAGTGTATGACAATCTAAGTAGGAGAGATTTTCATTAGTTCTCTCCCTTCGTCTCCTCCCCTAGAAGATGTGCACAGGGGCGGGGGGGGGGGGGGGGGTTCCTTTTTTTTTTTTCCCCTCTGTGTGTGGGGGGGAAGAAAGAGTGGGTTTTGACGGGCTGGAACTCAGCAAATGACTTAAAGGTGTAAATGGGATTCTGAAACTGCTTACTGAGACAAGGACCAGAGGCATCCCCCAGTGACTGAAGCAGATGCCTCATCCACGTGGAAGGAAGTGATTACAGCAGTCTCTAGCCCTTTCCCCACGCTCCTATAGCGATTGTACAGGTAAGATCTTCAGCGTCGCATTACAACCCAAATTCCATTCTATCCCAGGCACCAGAAACCACAGAATGCAGGCCTGTGGGAGAACCTGGGGTCCCTTCATAGAAAAATGCTCTGTTGGGCCCACATGTACTATTTGGACACGTTGAATTAGCTGCTAGAACCTGATGTCAGTAAATTTTACGTAAAACTATGAACCTGCAATTTATCTTAAGCAGTAAACAAAACCTGCCGAGGTTAGGCCACAGGTTTCACTAGCAACAAAGTTGGATCTGAGCTCTGGGCTCACGTTGGTGTTCTACCCAGGCTGCTTCTTGCCTGGCAACTGAAGGCATTGCCATTTGCGACCCCTGCTGGAAAGCTACCAAAAAGCAGGCAGCATGAAGGAGAAAAAAGTTAGAAAAAAATGTCCTTTGGGATCTATTTCTGTTATGTTTAAGCCATTCCTTGGAAGAATAATGTATTCATTTTTTCTAGTCCTCTCCTGGTAGCACATAACTATTGACAAACTATGGCCCAGTAAATATTATTCTAACGGCCTGCAAAAGCTATGGACTTAATTCCCTGTGGGTGGAGGGAGCTGAGAAGGCTTCGTGCCAGAGGCAGTCCTGAAGATGGATCGTGGAGGCTGCATGCATCAGCTGCTTACAATGCTGCTTGACTCAGACACAAAAAGGAATTTGTTTGAAGACTATGTGTTGCCTCTAGGAACTAGTGAGATGCTGAAAATCCAGGATTGGAAAATGAGAAGGAATGAAGGGAACCAGACTCCAGGGATGATGTCAAGATGGTGCCCGAGGAATAGTTCCACTGGGAGCACATCTTGAGACTTGGATGCTGCTGCTGCTGACGCCAGACACTCGATCCATGACCCAAGTGGGTGATAAACACTCAGCAGTTCCTGTGTCCTTAACCTGCTCCCTCCAGATTCCAATCCTCTGGTGGGATCATTTAACTGAACCTGAGTTTAGGGCTGCAAGGTACAAACTAGGAAAAGAAACTCCACCTCCAATGAGGAACATCTATCTGAAGCAAGACAGCGAGGTTCTCTATAGAAGATGATATTTGGCTGCTGAGTGCTTTCCAGCCATGTAGCAGGGCGTCAAGTGGTGATGCAGGGAGAGGCACCCAAAGCAGTATTGAAGACTGTAATGAGAACACATAGATCTGAATTCCAATCTGGAATCCTCTGTACCTTTAGAAAACTGACAACGTTTCCTAATCTGCAGATTCTCAATTGTTAAAATAGAAATGATGCCATCTGCTCTCCTGAATGGCTGTGAAGATTTTGTTCAATCATTCATTCACTTTTCCAAACACATTATGGACTGCCTATTAAGTGCTTGATACTGAACTAGGCTCTGGGGACAAATTCTGGAAAAAAAGAAAAAAGAAAAGGAAGAAAAGCAAGCACTCTGTGCAGATGACCAAGTTAGACGAGGGATACCCACAAAACTGGTCTTGCTTCACTCTCCCCGAGTTGAGTCATTGCTTGTTAACTTTTCTCTGTTTTTGATTAAGCGATGTTATGTCCCGCCCTTCAAATACATTTCCTTAAGACACGTGTACATACTGCACTTAAAAGCAAAACTACAGCAAAAACCTTTAAAGGGCAAGGGATGTAGGTCAGTTGGTAGAGTGCTTGCCTAGCATGCTAGTTGGAACTCTAGCCCCACACAATAACCAGGTGCTATAGTTCATGTCTAGAACCCCAGCACTTGGTATTGGGAGCAGGAGGGCCAGATGATGTCCAAGGTCATCTTTAGCTACGTAGCAAATTTGAGGTAAGGCCAGGATATATGACTGTCTCACAAAGACAAAGAAGAAAAAGCAACTCTAAAACTAAATATTGATCCTGAAAATTAAAATTATAATTCTTAGAAACAGTAGGGCTCAGTGTTGATGTAATTCACGTAGCGAGCCCATAAGATGAAGCTTATTTAAATCTGCCCTCATTTAATGTTTAGTCCCTGTGATGAACTCGGGCATACTCCAATTACAATTAACATGAACACTGAGTAGATTATAAAATAAAAATGCCAGAAAGGCATTTTAGATAAACAAAATTTCGCAAGTGCTATTGTAGTAGGTTATTGTAGGCGAAGTATCTTTCATGTGTATTTTATCACTTCCTCTTAATCATCCTCCAGTCACTAATCTGCAGGAAAGACTGTGAGGTTTAGAAAGAGAAAACAGTCGGCTAAGGTCATAGGGCCAGAAGTTGGCTTCACCCCGGTCTGCAGTCTCTTGCTTTCTCTTTCCAGAAGGGCACCCAGGCAGAAAGCAGAAGGCCCGGGCCCAGGCTGGGGACTAGGGAACAGCAGTGTTGGTCTTTTCTAACCTCAGCTGGAAAGTCCCTACCTTTGGCCACATCTAGGAAGCTAGTACACTTGTCACAGAGCGGCCAGGAAAATTCTACACTTCGAAACCCGGGCCCTGGAACTGGTGTCTAGACACTCGTGACAGGCACAGGTTAAAACTCATGAAAGCATCCACATGTTTGACCACCCCTGCTTCCAAATCTAATCACCTAGGAGAGAACATGTCCCATTCCTGCTGGTAGCAGTGTGCCACCCAGTGTGTGCTCTTGGTCTCAGAAAGGCAGAGCACAAAGTTAAGCAGCACCTACCAGCCAACCCATTCCCAGCTGCTTTCAAATTGCCACTGAATTTTTACTTAAGACAAGAAAAGCTCTCATGAAGCTTTTCCCTTCAGAGAATCCCTGGGATTTTTCAAGGCAGAGAATTTCTTTTGAGGATGAAAACACAAGTCTCAGCTATATAAAGGAGTTTGAGTAAGGCAAAGCTTACTCTGCTTAACAAGCTGTAGGAAGAGGATAATCCACTGGAGAGAGCGCCTCTGCTCCTACACCAGCAGCAAGGGCTCTCAATGTGTCCAAAATTCCCTTTGCAAGACCAAGGCATCACTTCCTCACCAGTTTTCCTGTTCAAAACTTCCCATCTTAAAGACGTGCAATGCACAGCAGTTTGGCATAGGATGTGAAGCCCAGAAGCATAGCTTAGCCCTGCTCGCTAAGACATCTTCTCTGGCTGCTGGCTAATTAACTGCAGAGACTTAAGAGTGCTTAGTCAGGAAGTTGTCCATCCCTATCGAAGAAGAGTTAGATGGATAACTGACGCCATGGAGGCTCTTTGAAAAGTTCACCTTCTCGTACCTGGCTGTAGAGAGAGGTGGTGTTCCAGGTGGGGGTAACCTTACATAACACAATGGTCCATTTCCACATTATTTTTCCAGTTCTGTGAATGGAAAAATCTAAGCATGCTGGAAAAAGAACAGCACAACGATTTGAAGCTTAAGCGTTCATCTGGAATTTTGGAAGGTCCGGCTAATTCTAACTGTGGCTGGGAAAGTAGAAAGCAAGAGTAATAATTCCCAGGGTCAAAAAGAATCAGTACTTTAGAAAAGCAGGGGTTGGGGGTGCAGAAGTTGAGCTCTCTCTATTTCCTTTTATTAAAAACTACAGTTAAATATAGATTTCCTGGAATTAACTCCTAGGTGGAAGCTGGTAATTGAATTTCAACAAATACATTGTGATTTGAGAGCAAAGCTGAGACCACAGGACTTTGTTCTCTTTCCAGCAGCTGGCCAAACACCCAGGGCTGGGACACATGGGGACTGTGCTGGGGCCTGCTCCCCAGGGGTGGCAGGGGCTAGGGGCTGGGTCAGCCTTGGGTGCTGGTGGAGCTCTCCTTGAGAATGGTGAGCTCAGACTGAAGCAGGGATGCGCTCTTTCCTTTCCTCTTGTCCACTTTCTCGTCTCCTCACCCCAATTCCTGGCTTACTAGAGACTGCTTCTGGGAGAGCAGCTTCAAGACAGTGGATCCATAGTTGCCTCCTTGGGATCCCCCCAGAGCATCTTAGCATAGTTATGGATAAAAATAGCCCAGGATAACATAACGCGGAGGGAAGAGGAGGAGTAAGTCTCGCGCAAGGCAAGGCAAGGCAAAGCAAGGCAAAGCAAGGATACCACAGCTTCTGCATAGTGGGAGTTAGAGAGAAAGGGTGCTACTCCGGGTCCGGAGGAGAGCCCTGCCTGTGCAAATAAGATCGGGTGCCCCCTTAGCTTAGGTTGTGCCAATACATGATCTGAAGCATCCACAAATAATTGCTGAGTCTGGCACAACCCACCAATCCTTGGCCCACATCTGGCTTCAGCGTTGCTTTCTCCATCTCACCACTGGCTTGAGCCCCAGGTTCGGAGAGCTGGCCCTCCAGTTCCAGGAAAGGCAGGTTCCAGAAGGGGAAGCAGTGGAGTCCACTGCTGCAAAGGCAGGTGTGGGGGGTTCACCTGAAGGTGTCGGGCTATGAGTAAGCCTTGCTCGTTCTAAATACAGGCTCCCCTGGTTCGTGTCCCGACATCCTTTAACATCCCCCTATCCACCTCCTTCGTTGGTGGTTCCCGAAATAGAAACCCAGGTGTGTGTGGGGGGGAGTAAAAAGTAACATGAAAATTCAACTGCGGTTTGTAACTGGCTTTCTTAATACTTACAGTCCTGCCTGCCGCCTTCCTCTTCGATTACCCCGGGAGATGATCGGTCTCCCCATTACAGCTACTGAACGCAAAGGCACACCAGACCAAGGTTTCCACATCCCAGATGCCCCATCCCGGAGTGACTTCAGTCAGCTGCCCAGTTCTCCGCCCCTAGTGGTACCCCGGTTCGGCAAGCGCTGCGCTCCAGCTGCACTTGCACAGGGTCCTAGAGAGAATCAGTGGCGCCGAGCAACGGACAACGACGACCCTCCTGAGTCAGGTAGGGACGCAAGTCCCGTCTTTTAAGAGTCAGAAACTCCGGTCCCTTAGAGTCCATCTCGTGAATTCTAGAGATGCAGTTCCAGGGCAGGAGACAGGAGGATTCGAAAACCCCAAGTCTCCCTTCCGTGTACTCTCCACTTTTACTGCTTTAGCCTACACTCGTCTTAGGCTTTACACTTGCCCTAAATCGGGACGCCAGAAGAAGAAGGCGCCTAGGCAACCCTCACCGGCCACTCCCCAGCCTGACACCTTTACCCCTTGCGCGCAGCGCTCACCTGAGTCGTTTACCCGTCCAGCCGGTCAGGCGCCCTCAATCTTCTCTCCGGCCGGGCCATGGGCAGCACCACCTCCGAGCATCTGATCCCCTTGGAGCAAATCTCCAGTCACCTCCAGGCGGACGAGCCGGGAAGGGACTCAGGCACTCACCGAGAGAGACCCGGCGGTGGCGGCAGCTCGTGGCTGCAGCGCTCAGAAGACCTTGCAGACAGACGTTTTAGTGCCGGGATCCGAAGATGGGAGGAGCAGGAGGAGGAGCAGAAGCCGGAGGAGGGGACAGTGGAGGCCGACGCTTGGGGAGAGCGCGGAGGGCAGAAGAGGATCGCTAGCGCCCACTGCTGCCGCTTTGGCTCCGGTGCTGCCCTGAGTCCCGCCTCCCTGTGTGTCCCTGCCAGTCGACTTCCAGCGACCCAGCCTAGCACCTGGCTTTTGCGGCTTCTCCGTCCCGAAGGAGCCGTCTCGGTTGCTCACCCAGTGCGGCGGCTCCTTGGATTTCAGTTTAAGGGGAGAGACTAGCGCAGCCTAGAGGGTGGGATGTGTGGCTTGGGTGACTTCATCAACCTTGCAAACCCTGGACTCCCAGTGCGCTCTCTGACCCCCGCTGGCTCTGAACCGAGGTCCATCTGTTCATTACCCCTTTCGCAAACTTCGCGTGGTTCCCAAGACCCTCGCAGTACCCACGTGTGTTCACATCCCGCGTTCCCTACCGGCAGGTGACTCGCCTTAGGCTTCTTGTGCTTGGTGCACAGACCTGGACGTCTCCTGAGCCCTTCGTTCCATCTTGAGCTGCAGCGGGTACAGAAGCCGTTAGAAGAGCTAGCTTCAGAGTGTGCAGTGCCGAGATAAAACACACTCTCTGCTTCGGTTTCGCCTCAAAAAAAAAAAAGATGATTGGAACTTAACAAGGCGAGCGCGCAGGATTCAGCTCTCCTTTAGCAAAAGTAACTAGGTTGGCAAATTTCACCTCTGAAACTAATCAAGGTCTTCCTGCGTTCCAAAGCTGAGAGGTTTTGTGTGAAAGCCAACCTGCATATTGTGACTCAATTTAAGAAGTGGAGAGCAGCGGAGCTGGAATCTCCTTGGAGACACTGAACTGCTTCAGCCGAAGCAAGTTGCCTTCCAAAGCAGGTTACCAAAAGAAAAGAGGGGCGGGCAGAGGGTGGGAGTGAAAAGGAGGAGGTCTTCAAGAGGGAGCCAGATACAAATCAAAACAACTTCCTTAGCTTTTAATATCTTCCATATCTTAAAAATTAGAATATAAACATTTATCATTTGCATTTCTAGAATCAATATTCTCTCATCTAAGGGGGAAAATTTCTTTAGGAAACTGACCACTTAACTGGTGCAAAGATAGCCTCGGTCCTTTTAGAAAGCAAAGGAATGCCCAGTACAGCATACTGTGGATAAAACCAGAAGCATCTTGGAGACCATGACAAATTAATCTGAGGAAATGTAAAGCTGACATTCCCATTTCAGGTAAAAAAAAAAAAAGTGCATTTACAAAAGTCAGTTTAAATATGCACCTTGAAAAGTCTCAGCATGTAAAATTTGCATTAGATTTAGAGACATGGTTTTCTCCCACTTTACCAAGTTGTGTAAAATCCTATAGATGGCTGTTGTGGCCAAATGGAGAGCTAAGATTAAAGGGTAGCCAATGATCAATTATGTTCTCCATAAGCTTCTACCAGACACCAAGCACAGTGAAAATCAGGAGTCCTTAAACATAGGGAGGGCTGTTGATGCCCTAAGTTGGTAAAGGTCATTTTTCCTATGAGTCTGAAGTGTTTCAGTGACTGAGACACGGTATGAATTCCACAAGTCATCCCTGAGACACAAAGGGAGATTAGAAAGGATTCTTCTATTCATACCCTGGAAGTCAGAGGCCAATTAACCAGTTTTCTTGATTACCTACCACAAAACCTCAAAAGAAGCTGAAATCCCAGCCCTGGGTTCAGAGTCGCCATTAGTTACCTCCCTTTGCAGAAGTGACTCCAGGCATGTTCCTCAGGTGATGAGTCGAAGCACAGACATCACAATTGCCCTCCCACCACAATTTCCTCAAACACTTCCTGATCAATATCAATATTCTTAGATTTAGGTAAATAAAAATACCAATGGACTTTTTTGCTGTTCTTTGGCTGTATGAGCTTAGACTTTGAGGCATTCTCCTTGATGTTTTCTGGTCCTGTCTTCTGCTCATTCAGTGTAGATCTCAGCTCTGCTGTATCATCTCTAATACTGCATTGAACAGAGCTTCTTTTGCATCTAGCTTCTCCAGTAGAGTAGAAGAGACTTGGGCATGAGCAACCATGACATAATTCTCTCTTACCAACCCTTTGTAGGTTGTCTGACATATAACCTAAGGGCTAAAACAAGAAACAAAAACAAACTAACCAACAAAACCCCAAATAACATTAACAAAAACCACAGCAAATACACAAACAGAAACATAAAAACAGTCTGTAGGGGCTAGAGATATGGCTTACTAGTCAAGAGCTAGCATTGTTCCAGCAGTGGACCAGTGTTCTATTCCTAGGACAGAGGGCTCACATCACCTGCAACTTCAGCTCCAGTGCATCCAATACCTTTTTCTAACCTGACAGGCACTGTTCTCCTCACATACAAGTGTGCACATACAAGCATCACACACACACACACACATACACACACACACACAAACACACACACACCCCTAAAATTAAACATGAATTTTTTAAATTTACATATTTGATATTTTAAAGATGGTTTGATTTGGTTCTGACAAGTTTCCATATCAGTATGGTGGATGTGAGAATTGAGGCCCATAAGAGACATGCTAGGAACCAACCAGAAAACCAGCTGTCACTCATGGTGCTGTGACCCAAGCCAGTCCCACCAACTAGAAAACAAGAGTGTATTGCAGATGATTTCTACACCACTAGTATTCAAGCTGTTAAAACAGTTTCTGGAAACTTGACATGAGAGAGAGATGGAACATTAAGATGTCACTGTCTCAAGGAGCGGTAAGGCTTATGTGTACAAGGCACCTTTGCAGAGACTCATTCATCCTGGCTAAACTTTAAACTCTGTCCACAGATCAAAGCTAAAGCTGCGAGAAGGAAACAAAGGCTGGTGACCTGTGACTTTGGTCAACAATCTTCAATAATAATATTTAAGACAGAGCCAAGACTTGAGCCAGGTGCTGTGCAGAATGAATCATGTACACTGCAAGTGCCCATTGTGTGTGTGTGTGTGTGTGTGTGTGTGTGTGGTGTGTGTGATATGCAGGTATACTTGTTATAGCATATAGGAAGGCCTAAAGTTGATTGGATGACCTCTTATTTTTTGAGACATGTCTCACTAAATCTGAAAATTACCACTTCCTTAGACTGACTGGCCAGTGTCTACCCTCCCCCACCATACCAAGGCTCTGCCGTCCTCCTTCCATCCTCAGCATTGGAGTCACAGATGCACTGGGGATCCAAAACCAGGTCCTTACACTTGCAGGGCAAGCACTTCACTTTTTGAGCCCCTTCCCAACATGAATCTGCTGCTCTTCTTACAGCAACCTTATTAGAAACAAAAAATTCTACTTTACATGTAGGATAACTTATTCCACACAGAAAGGAACCTGTTAACCTGTTTAAGGTGAAACACTAATAAATTTCTCTTAGCCATTCCCAGGGATCATTAGACCTTCTCTGTTTTTCAATTGTGAGTTAGTGCACCAGGTAAAGCAGTTAATCTCAACATCTCCTCTTCCAATTAAAACTAGACTCATAGTCCAGTGTTCTCAATAACTGAATGATTTAGTTATGTTTCTTGTTGTTGGTATACTTTTCCCGTCTTTCAGATATTCGATGGATGAGGAGAAGATCAGGGGGAGAGGAGGCAGGGAGAAGAGGAACGGAGTGAACCTGCTTCTTCTGAGGACTGAGGATTCACATTAACTGTTCGACCAAACTCAGAGGAATCTTACCTACGATCCCTGCCTAAAGGGCTGCCCTATATCCTCTCTTCTCATAATGGATGTTTGAGTCTTTCAGGTTAATAGCCTGAATTTTAAGGAGTCCAGTGGGATTCTTTACAAGCAGTAGAAATTGGGATCAGGTTAAAAATCCAATTTTAATAAACTTTCCAGGTCCTGATTTAGATGGTGTGCTAATGGCTCTCTGTGCTGAATCACCCTAAAAGTCAAATGTATTTTTAAAAGGTCCTCCTTGTAGGAGAGGCTTGATGGATATTGCTTAATTGTGCATTGTGCATTCCTGTCTTCATCAAAAGCCATCATCTAAAATTGAAGCGAGCTGATAGGAAATGAAGCCGTCCTTTGAGCCGGTTGGTTACAGGGAACGCTTTGGGGTTGCAGGATAATTTTCACTCCTTTGGACCACAACAAAGAGAGCATGATTACACTGTGTGAAATGGCATCCTCAAATCACTCCACTAATTCGATTGTGCTGGGGTCTAAGACTGTTTCTGTTTCTTTTGATTTGCTAATTAGCCAGAGTTGTCTGCTTAGGAGAGAGGAAGCCAGGGTGATGTCCACAAACATGAAGGCTGGATGCCCTTCCAACTCAGCTGACCATCACTTGCCTATCCTGCAGCCCATCCCAAATTCCAATCTGTCTACACTCATGTACAAACAATCCACCCTTCTATGATTAAGAGGATATGTGATGATTTTCTTTTCTCTGAAAATATGACCTGATTTCTTCTTGTCTTGTGTGATCACAGGGCTAAATTTGGACTTTTGACTCTATAAACCCCTTCATTTTCATCTGCTAGGATTTAAAAATGGTTGGATTTCCCACCACCACAAGCACAAATGGCCCATTTTTAAAGACTTAATCCCAAAGGTGGCTTCATGTGGAGAAAAGGGATGTTTTTTGGTTTTCGTTTTGTTTTGTTTTTGTTGTTGTTGGTTTTTTGAGACAGGGTTTCTCCATGTAGTTTTGGTGCCTGTCCTGGATATCTGTAGACCAGGCTGGCCTCGAACTCACAGAGATCCTCCTGGCTCTGCCTCCTTAGTGCTGAGATTAAAGGCTTGCGCCACTGCCGGGAAGTTGTTTTAAATAGGTGATACCCAGGGGAAGGTCTTTGGGCCACTGAGGTTGGGCCCATGAAAGGGGTTAAGATAGTTCTCTGTGAATGCTTAGTCATTCTCCTGAGAGTGGTTAAAATGGCAGTAAGCCCACAAAAGTTTGAGGACAAGTCTGAGTTTGCTGTGTCACTCACATAAATGCTGGGCATGGCTGCAGCCCCAGTGCCAGAGTGGGGCAGTGAGAGCGGCAGAGAGAGACTCACTGATCAGCCAGTCTGGCAGAAATGGCAAGCTCAAGGTTGAATGAGAGTCCATATCCCAAGGGGGGGGAAAAAGGTGCAGAGCAATGGAGGAGGATACCTGATGTCTTTCTCTGGCTCCACATGAGCACACATAGGCATAGGCAAGCACATCTTCACACACACATGCATATACCACATCCATACACAGGCCTGGCTTGTTTTGCTTAAATGGTATATTCTATATTAGTACACACACACACACACAAACACACACACACACACACACACACACACACACACACACACACACACACACCCTGCACGCACAAATAAAATAAAATAATAAAAGAAAAAAGAAAAAGCATAAGGTTATCCAGTCCCTTCATGGTTTGAGGTAAGCTGGATTGCCCTAGCCCTTGCTCTGGCCACTGCAATCCACATCAGGTAATACAGTCTAGGGGAAGTCCGTATAAGAAATCTGTACCACAGGCTTGGGCTTTAGTCTCCAGAACTGTGTTGTGACTATAGTTTCCTCACTTTGTAAGTAGCACTGTCTCTACTCTTTTGTTAGGGTAACAAAAGTGGACTAACACATATGAGTTAAAATTGTACTTTTTGATGCTATTAGTGTAAAGATAACTTCATTATTCTTGTTTTTTTAAAAGTCTTCTTTAACTTCATGTCTGCTATTCTTCGAACTTTAAAATAAGTTGTAAAAATGCTAGACTCTCAATGCATTCTGAACTCTAGACACCGAGCCAATGACAGCTAAGGACCAGGTTGGCTCTGTGCAGAAGAGGATACCATGGAGCCGGGGTGCTTAGCTGGTGAGGATGAAGGGTGGCTGTTAAAGGGTATTTTGCACATGTGGCTGAGAATCCCATTGTTGGGTTGGATTAACAGCTATAAACAACATACTACTTTGATTTGTCATCTTCTGTCAAACTTTGCCCCAAATTATACACATTAGTGCTACGGAAACTGCCACATTGCAGGATCTAAGTGGTCTCCTTGTTCACATTATTTGATTCTACTTCAACTGCAATACCTTCAGGCAATAAAAAACCATGGCACTCCTTTTGATGTTAGATATCCTGGGACCAAAGCTAGCTGACCCTCTGAGGGTCTTGATGATGTTTCTCCTTTGGATCTTACTCAAAACTACTGGGGACTACCTTGTATTTAAAAATGATAAAAAAAAAAAAAAGGTTTCCCTCTCCTTACAACTCTGTCCATTCGTCAAACCAACTTTTCCAGGCTCCTTCTGCAGCAGCAGCTCTGTGCTTGGCATGTGGGCAGAGATTTATGGAGAATTCAATTCCATTACTAAAGGAACTCATAGATGTGAATGGGATGAACTGAAACCTATAATTGTATCCTATGAGTTTGGATATCCTTTGGGTGCCAGGAAGCCAAAAGGAGCTCTGAGCCCTCTGCCCTCCCAACTCACCTTCAAATGCCAGCTTTAAGCAGCATATGGAAAGCTTAGCAGTGCTCACTTCTCTGGGGATAACTGTAAAGATCTCTCCCTTCATGTGGCCCTTCAGGTACCTAAAACTGATAAGGTTTCTATTTGCCTTCTTTGGGAACAAATTTCTTATGAAATAAATTATAGTTACACTTAAAAAGTACCACTGTGTATTATCTCTCTAGAATCCATCCATCTGTATACCAATCTATTGGTTGTCTATCATCTACCTATCATCTGTCTAATATCTATCTAGTATTCGCTTATCCATATACCAATCTATCATCAGTCTTTCATCCACCTAACTGCCCATCATCTATATATCCCTCTGTCTACCTCTCTACCTGTTATCAATCTGTTTATCTGTTTATCATAGATCTATCATCGATCTATCCATCTATCTACCTATCATGTATCTACCCTCCATATATCATCTTTCTATCATCTACCTACCTATCATCTGTATATCCTTTTTTCTATCTCTCTGCTCATTACCAGTCTATTTACTTGTCTATCATTTATCTATCTATCATCTGTCTATTGTCTATACTTTTGTGATAGTAATAAATACATTATATCATGCTTTTGAAATTTATATAATTAGTTCCTAAATGAAAAAAGTATTAATTTACACTTAAAATAAAATGTCTTTCAATATTTGCCATAATATCATTAAGTAAGCTTTTTAATAAATTAAAAATAGATATTCCATATGAAATTAGAAACATCAATTAGACTATATGAAACAAAATAAGAAAAGCATGTGGGTAAAATACAAATCATTTATTTAACTCCATGTTAGGAGATTTCAATATATTTTGTACATGTCTCAATTTCACACATAAACATGGAGAAATCAGAATTGAAGGTTGAATGTTCCAGCTGCGAACAGTATGAACAGTACGCTGGCTGGAGAGGCAGGCCAAATTCAAACCTGACATTCTGTTTCCCTTGCATGTGTGTATCATAGATCCAGAGAGAGGAATGTAGTATATTCTACATTATTTCCTCAAATAAAGAGAGTTGAGTTCCTCATGCCTTCAAAATGTACTTACATTCCAGGAATGTAACTATCCATAAAGTATTTAAATGCAATATTCATGATATTGTTGTAATTGCATTGCATAAACTAATTGACAAAAGAAAATGCTAGGCTTAAGAGCTCAGTTCTCTGTGTAATTGGGCTCCTCTTCCCACATATAATCAGCCTTTAACTAGAAAAGCTATTATTGTCTCCAAGTTCCCAGGCATATCCTAGCTCTCTTTGAGGTACTTGATTTCATGTGATGCTCTGTCAGCATTTGTGTCAAAGGCCATGCCTACTCAGCCCAGGATAGAGGATAATAGACCACAGTGGTACACAGGTGAAGTAGCAGTGGCACCCTGTCCCCAGGGATGTACTTATCAGAGAGGTGTTGGCCCATTGCATGTAGGATTTAAGGCCCTTCTCCAGCTCCTGTTCATTCTCTGGCGGGGGCATGCCTCTACGGTTTCACCTTTTCCTGGAAGCTACTTTGAGTTGGCAGGGCTGCTGCCTGCCAAAGAGGATGGAGGAATGCATTTATTGACAGATGTGAAAAGGATCACTGCAGATACTTCCATCAGTTCAATCCTTTCTTCTTGAGGGATCAAAGTGTCTTCAGGGAGTGGCCAGCTGGCGAGGGTTCCTGACTGTTACTCAGGAATATTTTCCTGCAGGAGAGAGGTCTGCCTGATCTGGGGTGGGGGGCTTTCTTCCAGCATAAGTATGGCTGGTGTGGGGTCAGCTAGCAGACGTCTTGCCTATTCCATGGTAACACTCACCAGCTTAAGCTCCATCAAGGAAGAAGAGTGAGCTTAGCTCTCAACTGTTTTGGTCTTTGTAGCATCAGCACAGGAAAGTGCTGCTGTTGCTGAGGCTCTTTATACCCTCACCTTGCGCTCCTAAAACCCTGATGCACTTCCTTGATTCAATTCATTTCCAGATCCCAGTGCCATCTTTAACCACCCACAATTTGCATACCCAGCTCTCTAGTTGTGTTCATGGCCTGTGACTGTACTCAAGGTACTATAATTACACTCTGCTCATAGTCCATGTCCTTTAGTACCTGCTTATATTTAGAAAAGATTAGGAGCAGGGCGGTGGTGGCACATGCCTTTAATCCCAGCACTTGGGAGGCAGAGCCAGGAAGATCTCTGTGAGTTCGAGGCCATCCTGGGCTACAGAGTGATTTCCAGGAAAGGCACCAAAGTTACACAGAAAAACCCTGTTTCAAAAAAAAAAAAAAAAGATTAGGAAGTGAACTCTCCTCCCCCATATACACGTGTATAATATATTGGGGTGTTTTTGTTTATTTATTTATTTATTTATTTATTTATTTATTTATTTATTTGAGAGAGGGTTTCTCTGTGTAGCCCTGGCTGTCCTGGAACTCGTTCTGTAGATAAGGCTGGCCTTGTACTCAGAGATTTGCCTGCCTCTGCCTCCTGAATGCTGGAATTAAAGGCATGCACAACCACTGCCTGGCTCCCTGCAAATATATTTTAAGGTGATGTCATGAGCCCCGCCAGAGAGAATAGATTCCATTTCTGAACCTTGCAGTTAACAGGCCAAATGCTATATAAATGGCAACCTTGAAAAGGGTAAATATGGGCACAGAGTTAGAAGCAGAAGAAACTTTAAAGACACAAGGAGAACTGAGCTATCAACAAGCCAAAGACAGAAGCTTAGGGCCTTCTCCCTCACAGCCCTCAGAAGGAGCCAACCTGCTCAGACCATGACCTCAGAAGCCCTTGCTTCTAAAATTGTAAGATAATAAATGTCTCGTGTTTATGTCATGTTGTCTATGGCCCTTGTTAGGGCAGGCAAACTATTCAGTCCAGTCACACAAAGCATTTGGTTTGGGCTTAACAAAATAATACAGAATCCCTGGTCACTCTTATATCTAAGGACATGAGCCCTAAAGTACTTCATTTCTATCTCTGATTTTCTTTTAATTTCTGCATATAGGCTGCCTTTTCTATGTTAAGTCAAATCTTTGTGTCTTTTTTAAAGATATTCAAGTGATTATATTTCACGTTTATATCTCAAAACATGCCAGTATCTAAACTGAACTGATGTTACTATTCACGTACTGGTTAGACATAGCAGACACTACTACATGATCAATTAACCCCAATGTTCTTGTCCTAAAACCATAAATGTTTTAATATCTTGTCCTAAAACCATCTCTCATGATTTTTGTCGGGTCCAGAATCTCGGCTAGGTCTTTTAATTCCAGTATCCAGTATCCTAGTCACAAGATATGACCATGGCTGCAGAAGCTCTGTGGGTGAGGACCTATGTCCAAGTTGACTACTGAGAAGACTCATGTTTTGACAGATTGTTAGTGTGAGGGCTAAGTTCTTTGATGGCTGTTACAGAGACCCCCTTCAGGTCCTTGATATGTGGTGTCTTTATAGGACAGTTCATAGAATGTAGTCAGCTTGGTGACTGAGCAGGTGACAATAAAGAGGTGCCCAAGGTGCTATAGTGTGTTTGTAACCAAATCTCTGAGGTGTCTTCTTGCATTTGTCATTTTCAGTTGGTTGGAAACAAATCACCAGATCCAGCCCATTCCCATGCTGATCAAGTTACTTAGCAGCACAAATACTGGGAGTTGGGAATCACTGGAAAGCAATAGAGAGGCTGCCTTCTGCAGGGGTGCACCCTTCTGCAGGGGTGCATCCTTCCAGAGTGGTGTATCCTTCCGCAGAGGAGTATCCTTCCACAGGGGAGCATCCTTCCACAGGGGAGCAGGTATGGACCAGCAGGAGCCTTGGCACTAGTACCATGTGACCACTTGGCAGTGGCAGGAGTAAGTTGCTATCTGGCATAAGACATTTTAATTTCTCAAGTATTAAAATATTAAAAAAATGGTTAAGGCCAGTAAATTACAATATATTATTTCTTAAAATCTTTGAAGTCATATTTTAGATGTTTTTCTTGTGACTTCCACATTGCATTATAGATAATAATATTATAATAAGTGTAAAATAATAAGTAGCCTTGTATAAAAAATTGAGGCACCGGTAAATCATTTAACTAGTAAAGATATGAACATAATTCTATCATAAGAAAGTGTGCCAGTGCTGAAAATGCAAGTCAGAGCTTAAAAAAAAGAAGACTTTTTTGAGACAGGGTTGCATGTAGTCTAGGCTGTCCAAGAATCCTCCATATAGTTAAAGATGAGCATGAACTCCTGATCCTTCTGAGTTTACCAGTAAGGTTTACAGAGTACTGTTTCCCTCTGGCTGGTCAGAGAATGTAGTCCTCACAAGAGAGATGCAGCATGGCCTTACTGTCTTGGGAGGATGTTCAAATGACACCATTCTCTGCTGAGTATATTGTGAGCTGACATGGGGACAGAAGCAGGTGCCATGAGAGAGAAGAACACCCAGAGCACTATGCGTTGTTCTTAACCCCCAGATCTTTGCTTTCAAGACTTAATTAAACACAATGGTTGGTTTGTTTCTGTGTTTGGTTCATTATAAAGTACTCTCTTTTAAACATTAAAGGTGATTGGGAAAATTAGAAATAATAAAGAAGAAAACAGCAGTAATTCGATTACCCAAAGGCAACTCACAGATGAAAACTGGGGAGGAAGCAAGGCTCGGCTGAGAAGGAAATTCAGCCTTTGGTCTGTTGTACTTCGTCATTGTTAAGTCTTTAACATTTAAAGCAGTTCACGGCTAGCTTTATTAAACATAACATTGATTGCTTATTTAGTTTCCTGATTTCTTCGGCACAGGTACAATTAGAGCAGAAATTTTCATTTCAAAAGCAATTACTTCAACACTTACTGTATAAGGCAATAAATTAACCAACCTGCATGCTAGTACTTGGAGATCTAAAGACAAACAGTAGATCAACTTCCAGTCATTATGGTTTCTATATATCATTGTTCCTTATTTGGGTGTTGGGAATTGAACCCAGACCATCATGGAGACTTGGCAGCTGCTCTACCACTGAGCTACATCCCCAGCACTCACTCCCAATTCATGAAGCAGGATTCAAGAAGCATGTTTCAAAGGTACAGACAGCTTTTCTTCTCTCAGGCAAAGTGTAGAACACTGATGTCATTCCAGGAGGCCCTGGAGGTCTCTTCCTTATCAACATTCCCTCATTAAACCCCTAAAGTCTTCAGTTAGCCTGGGATTTGCAAATGGTTCCTTGTTTTAAATGCCACCATTTTTTTTTATTTCTTCTTCTCAGTCCTGTTCACCACTGTTTACAAAATTCACCTGTTTTTGCACATGGCTATAGTTCCTTTTTAATGCTGAATGCTGTGGGCTGAATGTGAGGGGTATTCTTAGCTGCCCTTCTGTGGATGGCATTTCTGTGGTTTCTGGGTAGTTAGCACTTTGACAAATTCTGCCTCTCAGAACACTCTTATATAATCTTTGGTGCACAGTGGCAAACATGTATATTGGTGAAACTGACAAGTGAGGCTGCTATCTACCAGGACAAACCCCATCCTGGTGGTTAAGACTGATCTTTCTTCCGAAGAAGCAGGATCTACTCGTGCTACATCAATTATGTTGCCCTGTTCTTTTTCCAGGACTTGGTAACAGCAATTCATTCAATTTTGGACACCCTCTTGACTGAGGGCATAATTGGTCTGGAACTTGCTCTCTAGACCAGGCTGGCCTTGAATTTGCAGACATTCCCCCCTGCCCCTGTCTCTTGAGTGCTGGGGTTAAACATCTGTACCACCACACCTGGCATACTGATTTTTTTACTGATTTTTTAAATAATTAATTTCTATAAATTCTATGCATGCAAATCTACCATTCTGTCTCTGTTTTCATATATGTGAACTGGGCACAGAAATAATGCCTATATCATATGATATCTTTAAGAGACACTATAATGCCATAATGCCAGCTTTAGAGGTGAATGCTGTTGAGTTGGCTACCACACTACAATTTTTAAAACATGTTTTCCCTATAGGATAGAAAGTTGGTTTTGAAACACAGCTTCCTGGCAATTTGCATTTTCATAAGCTATGTGAATTGTGGGTAGTTTTGGACTTGCTCGTTCCAAGAGTTTGCTTTATTTTACTTCTTCGAAACAAGGTCTCATGTAGCCCAGCCAATGATGCTTTTGAAATCACTGTGTAGCTGAGAATGGTCTTGAACTTCTGCCCCCTGCCTGCCTCCTGTGTGTTGGAATTACAAGCATGCACTACAGTACTCTGTTTATATGGTTCTAAGTATTCAACCTAGAGCTTTATGCATGTTAGGCCAACACTACCAACTAAGCTGGATCCCTAGCCTTCATTACGAGAGATTAAATAAAGTGGTAACAGAAAAAAGGAAAACAAACAAACAAATAAATGGCCCTCTGAATACCAAAATAAATTCTTTTTAAAATTAGAGGATGCTCAGGAGAACAGTGGCGTATTTTAGGATAAGTGTCCCTTCTGTCTCACCCAGCTTCCCCTGGCACTGTGGGCACACTGAAGAAAGAAACAAGGAGCAGTTTTCTTCTCTACTCCCCTGGGATTGATTTACTCCTGGTGGCCAGACAATAAGACTTTTTTAACAACAGATAAATAAGCTTTAATCAGCCTGATTTTTCTCCCACTGTCTATGAAATTTTCGCAGATAAATAAATTCAATTTTGGGGAAGGAAACATAAGAGGTACCACAATTTATGTCTGTGCTGCCTAACTCGACTGTTTTCATTTATTATTCCTTATGGAGACTAGCTACTAATACTTTCTTTTAAGGTCCTTTAATTAAATTCAACTTCTCCCATTTTTCTTTTCATCCATTCCCTTCCCCCACCCCCAGATTAATTTAGCTCTTCATAGTGATGCTTTCTCAGCTGTTCGGTTTCATTTATAAGATTTGAATTTCTCCATATTTCTCTTCCCAAGCAGTTTACGTCCTCCATCTCTCTTCCAGGCAAGGAAAGTGTTCCCCATAGACCAGAGCTAACCAGTTTATAGATGTTCACGTGAAGCATACTATTACTCTGTATGTGTGAACAGAGGTTTCCCAAACTGGATAATTAGGCCAAGACTGGGAAGAATGATATTCTTGGACATTTCTTTGAAAGAGCTATTGCTTCCATAGAAAACATCTGACTTGTGAGAAAAAGGATTTTTTTTTAACCTCCCAGGAACCCTTCTCTATAGAGAGTTGGACTTCCTGGCCCACTGCTGTGTGATCTGCAGTATTCTCCTTTCCACCTATGGTGAGAGTATGCTTCTCTATCCTTCATGCTGCCATTGGCCATGTGACCTCCTTCAGCCAACGGAGTGATCTGACAAGATCCCTGAGGAAAATCCAAAGGCATAAACTCCCACCAGCTCCCTCCCTCTTCTTGTGTCCTTAGTTCCTTCAGCTCAATCCTAAGGATGAGATGAAGGCCCCAGAAGCCACAGTCGTTGATGCTTGGCCTCCTGCATTTGACATTTACATGAAACAAGCAATTGAGATTTGAGTTGTGCTGGCTATTTCAACATTTAACAGTTCCAGTTTTGTTTTTTTTTTTCCAAGAGTTTATTTGCTTGTCTTATTCAAGAGATACATCTGGTGACAGGGAATGCGTCTTCTTTGTTAGGCATAGCATATGCTTGGCAGTCAGTGGGATAAATCCATGGTTCACTGAGATCCTCCAGTGAGAAGTCTAGATTTCTTGCTAGGACATCACCGTCTACTGGAAGTGATTTCATCCTGAGCAAAAGCTGACCCTGCAAGTCTTATTTCTACATGTGCCTTTGAGTTTCTTTGTCTAGATAAAATTATCTGTGATGGTTAGTCTTTACTGTCAACTTCAGAGGATCTGGCATCACCACAAAACCATACCTGTGGGTTTGTTTATGAGGTTATTTACAGAAAGACTTAACTCAGCAAGGAAGACTTACCCTAAATGGGGCACCATCCCATGAGATGACGTCCTAGAGGAATAAAAAGGAAAAAGCAAGCTGAGTGCCAGCATTCATCTCTCTGTTTCTTGACCATGGACCTAATGCATGAATACAACCAGCTCTACTCTTGCTAAGTCTATTGTGCTATGATAGCTAGCCTATATTCCTTCTTAAAACATGAGCCAAAACAGACCCCTCTTTTCTTCCACTGCTTTTGAATTAGTTATCCGGTCACAGCAAACTGACAAATCACTGGTATGCCCTCTAACTGTATACCTTGAACAAAAGTCTCTGGGGTTGGACAAGGATATGGTTGTCCACTGTAGGATTTTGTCTTTGCCGATTGGACAGTCTCAGTTGATAGTCATCCTGTTATCTCAATCCATTGTTTCCTGGGACATCTCCTTTGCAGGTGCTTTAACTGACCCATAGGACTCTTGCGATGTGTACCATCCTTCATGTGTCCTCACTGTAGTGCAGTGAGGAAGGGTCAGCTCTCTCCCTCTGGATGGATGAGGAGTTATACTTGTCTAACACTGCCCACAATTGCTTTGCTATTCTTGGCAACCACCTCATGCTGCTGACTCACTGAGTCAGCCAAATCCCTTAAGCCTTCTTCACAAGCCGTTATTACCCCGTCCTGCCTCAACTTGTGAAGTCAATTTAGAGACCCAAATCTTGATCTTTACACTTGTCCCTGCTAGATTACTCACATCATTTAATCGTGTTTGTGGTTTCTGTCTATTTGGGAAAAGACAGGCTTTGATTTCTGGGAGAGAAATCCACTGAGGAGTAAAGAGAAAAAAAGAAATAACCTTGTCCCATTAACTTGACATGGCTTGAGCATCTCATTCTCTCATCTTGCTGCCTTGCACTGCGGTGGAATCTTATTTTTTGAAGAGGATCACTGATACCATGCACCAACACTGATTGTCTCTGGAGGTGACAGACTCTAACATGGCTCCCCGATCTCAGTCTCTGTAACTGCAAATGCATTTTCTGTCATTTGATTCTAGCCCACAGAATATGGTAGGCAAAGGTGCTGGGGTATATGTGATTGCACACTCATGACTAGATTACAGACAATAATAACCTTGTATTGTCAGGCAGCTCACCTGGCTAGTTAGGATGGAGTCAGTTTCTAAGTTGGTAGGTGTTTTGTGTTGGGATAAGGCTCCATGGCAAGGAGATGAGGGCAGTTACTATTTGGTAGATAACATGAAACTGAGGCCCTTACTCTAACAGCTTAAAAGAAACAGCATGCAGCCACAGGCCCTGGAAAAGATGGTTCTCTAGTCATACCTTGAAGGGAGGCTACAGCCCTGGCTCACCCTGAACTGCAGCTTTCAGAAGAGTTTAGAATCAGAGGATGAAATACAGCCAGGCCTAGGCTCCTGATCCACAGAACCTGTGATGTACTAAATATGTGCTATTATTCTCTGTCAATGTGTAACTATGATGCATATAACTAAATAGCAGAAAACAAATTAAACTGAAATCCTATAACATTGTGAGGCCAAGTAAACATATTACTGTATCTTTTTACAGGGTTATATTGACTCACAGAGGCTGTGATGATTCTTGTGCCCCACACTTCCAGCTGAAATGCTACTGGTTATTAATAACTACTGGAGCATTTTGGAGGCTCTGGGGTCCTTCTCCAGATGAACTATTTGAGCACCCATCTGCTTCAGGGGTCCCAGCTTTCATCCTTTCCTGTCTTTTGGATCTCTTGATTCTCACCCAGATTTGAATATCTGTCTGCCTCTCTTTCCTCCTGATCTCCTAATTTTGAGGCTCCATTGATGTAGGGTTCCCCAATGTGATTTCTGCTGTGCTTACTGTCACAGGCAAACATTTCCATCTTGCTTCTATTCTATCTCTTTCAGTTCTGATTCTCCCAGACTTTTGCCCAAGGAGAAACATTTCACCCTCTAAGCCTTCAGTCAATAGTATGGATATTAACAGATGCTAGTGTTTGGGGGGAGAGGGTGCTAGATCTCTGTGACTGCTATGACCAACAGTTAGGATCTAAGCAAGAAGACAGTTCAGTTCAGCACAACTAAGTAGCTGGTGTTTGTTCAAACTTTGGGAGTCCTGACCCTGAATAGTTTATTTCAGGTGTATTTAAGTACAGCACAATTTGGTGAAAACTTTCCTGGTGATAATTAACTCAATCCTGTATACAAATAAAAATGGGATGTGACTACATTGAAACTCTATGTAAACTACATGTGACACCTTCCATAAAGATGAATTCTATAGATTGACTAAGAAAAACAAACTTACAGTAAGGGTTTAGGGGAAGATCCAGTGTGATCTCTGGCCATGCAGCTAGTACAAAGGTCACCAGGCTATCAGTCACATCTGATCCCAGCCTTTTGCATGATTTACAGGCTACGTATCTCTTCCTTTAAAGGGATAACCTCATGTAGTTAACATTCTAGGTTTCCTAGTGCTTATCTGTGAGGACCTCCTCACAAGGACCTCCATGCCTCTGACATCTTCTTTTTAATTTTTTTTTAAAAGAGAAAGTTGTGGCTGTAATAGAGGCCAAGGTTGAATTTATTGCCTGAATGGCTAGTCTAACTAATATAGGCAAGCATAGCAGAATTATAAGAATAGATAACAGCTCCAAAGAAAGGGATAGATTTCTTAACTGTGATGTCTATTCAAAGTCATTTGAGAGATTTTGTTTATCTCTTTATATGGGTCATTGTTTTGGCCACTGATAATAGTATGAGAGAGATCGGACACATTAGAGCAACACGTGTTGACAAAAAAGATTATACTTGAGCAACAAATAATCTAGAGTAGCCCTGTTTTGTAAAGTTATAGTTCACAATTTGCTCATCTCTTAGTCAATTTCTGCTAATATTTCCATTGTAATATTAGTCGATTTACTAATCATAGAGGTCAGTTTTGGAAACTTCTCTTTATATTCCAGTAATTGTTCCTGGGACTGGTCATAGAAGAGCATAAAAGCAATCCTTAGCATGGCAAAGTAACTTCATACTATCTCCTATTACAGGTATGACTTTTATCCTCCTTGACAAAAGGCATTTGGAATCTGCATTGACAAGCTGAGAATTAACATGTAGTATAGTCAGTAAACATAACAGTGTCATTTGGGGGTCAGTAGTATTGTGTTCGTATTGTCTCCCCAAGGTCTCGGCTTGACAAGTTAAAGCCTTGATGTCTCTCCCTTGATCGGTGTGTCATCTACCTTCAGGCACTTCATTTTTCCAGCGGGCTCTGGGATTCTGTCCTGGTCAGACACATTGAAGTGGAAGCCATCTGAGACTTCATTTATTTTTGGAAAGACACAGACATCACCTCACCCTGATGTCAGAAAAACATCAGGCCCTTTCCGTTGGCTAATGTTCAGATCTTTTCATTTAACACATACTTTTAGCTGTGTCTTCTTTAAGGCAAAGTGCCTTTGGGCAGCAGAGAAACCATTATCTTTTAAAGTGAAAAAAAATTAAAGTTAGCATGGCTAAATGTAACATAGTATGTGGGTAATTAGGTAGGTGTGTCACAGAGACCCTTGCGAGTGTTATCAGTAGGTTTACATAAAACATTTTTGTTATATTCGATGGGATTCTTTGTTATTATTACTATTCCATTTTTAAAAAATGTATTTTACATACCAACCACAGTTTCCCCTCCTTCCTCTCCTCCTGTTCTCCCCAACACCTCCATTCTACCTACCCCCCATCCACTCCTCAGAAAGGGTAAAGCCTCCCATTCGAATCAACAGAGCATGGCATATCAAGTTTAGGCAGGACTGAGCTTCTCTTGGCTGCATCTAGGGTGAGTAAGGCATCCCACCATAGGGAATAGGTTCCAAAAAGTCAGCTCATGCACCAGGGACAGATCCTGGTCACACTGGTAGAGGCCCCGCAAACAGACCAAGCTATACAACTGTCACCCACATACAGAGTCCCTCACTGTCAGTCTAGAGTATGTGAGCTCCCCTGAGCTCAGGTCATCTGTCTCTGTGGGTTTCCCCTTCATGATCTTGACTTCCCTTGCTTATATAATCTTTCCTCCATCTCTTAAACTAGATTCCTGGAGCTCAGCCCAGTGCTTGGCTGTGGATCTCTGCATCTGCTTCCACTATTTTCTGGGTGAAGGTTGTATGATGACAATTAGGTAGTTACCAATCTGATTACAGGAGAAGGCCAGCTCATGTACCCTCTCCACTATTGCTAGGAGTCTTAGCTAGGGTCATCCTTGTGGATTCCTGGGAGTTTCCCTTCCCCTAACCCCACAATGGCCTCCTTTATCAAGATATTTCTTACCCCTAAACTGAAAGATGGATAAAGAAAAGGTGGTACATTTACACAGCAGAGTATATTCAGTGGTTAAAAAAGAATAATGACATCATGAAATTTTCAGGCAAATGGGTGGAACTAGAAAATATCATCTTGAGCAAGGTAATCCAGACCCAGAAAGACAAACATGGTGTATACTCACTCATAAGTGAACACCAGATGTAAAGCAAGGCTACAATCCACAGCCCCAGAGAAGCTAGGTAACAAGGAGGACCTTAAGAGGGATGCATGGATCGACCTCGGAAAGGAAAACCGTGGTGATATTTTATTTGTGCTCTAACAAATAAAACTTATCTGGGCATCAGAGGCCAGAGCCAGCCACTAGATTAGACATAGAGGCCAGACAGTGGTGGCACACATGCCTTTAATCCTATCACTCAGGAGGCAGAGATCCATCTGGATCTCTGTGAGTTCAAGGCCACACTAGGAACAGAGCCAGGCATGGTGGCACACACCTTTAATCCCAACACTTGAGATATCATGTCTTTGCTTGGGAAGGACACACACCTTTAATCCTAGGAAGTGATGGCAGGAAGGTATATAAGGTGTGAGGACCAGGAACTAGAAGCTTTTAGTGGCAGCAGTTCAATTGAGACCCTCAGGGGTGAGGACTCGGAGGTTTTCAGTCTGAAGGTTCATGGAAACAGGATTGGCTGAGGAGTTGGTGAGGTGAGGTTAGCTGTGGCTTGTTCTGTTTCACTGATCTTTCAGCTTTCACCCCAATATCTGGCTCTGGGTTTTTTATTAATAAGACCATTTAGCAATTTGTCTTACAGGAACAAATGAGATCTCCTGGGTAAACTGGGGATGGTGGGGTGCTAAGAAAGGAAGGGGTGTGGGATTTGAACATGAGGGATTGTGATTGGAACATGAGGGATTGTGATGGTTGATGGGGGAAGGATGGGACTGAGAGGGAGAGCATGGCTGGGATTCTTATTCCTTTCAGTCTGAGGCTTATCTTTGTTGTCATATAAAATTCTTTATGTAAGTACATGATGGGACTCTAAGCACAGGGATTGGCTGAGAGTCACTTCTGAGCTTGAGTTGATAGTCTTTATGACACATAACTCAGGTCATAGTTTGAAGGCTGGGAAAGTTCTTTATGTCAGGAGTTAGTTTGAATCCTGCTTGTCATCTCTGATGCCTCAGTAACTGGACAATGGGGCCTGAGAGAGACTCTGAGGTTTTGGCCTTTGTTTTCATACCAGTTACTTTAACACACAGCTGAGCTTGCCCAAAACTGATCTTCTAAATTTCCTTTTCCCTATTGTAGTTAAATATAATGCATAAAGGGCTCGAAAATACAAACCAACACATCTGGGTTTCTTTAAAAGAAAAGAGACTTTCAAGCTTGGGGAGGTGAGCCTTGGTCCTGTGCTAGACTTTCAGGTTCAGAACGTCCCCTGATGAATTACAGCACAGAGGCAAAGCATATGTTGGGAACAGCTTGAGTCATGTGAATGGATGCCCTAGAACCCCAGGGAAGGCAGAAACGGGCTGAATTAGTGCCGACACAAACCCTTCATTTTGCTGACAGTAAAATGGAAACTCAGAGAGGTTTAGTGTTGGAACCAAATTTATGCCATTAATTAATGGTAACATCCAGGTCTGATATCAGAGAAGGTAGCCATGACATTCTCTGAAAGATCATAAAGAAATTGTAGCCCATCAGGGAAAGTCAGTCACTTCCAATTGCTTGGACAAAGGGTGAGTTCTAACACAGGAGGCTGTACCTTGGAGGGCAGGCACCAGATCCAAAGAGAATCATTGCCCACCAGCTTGTCTAGACTTGGGGGCGTCCAGATAATAGGCATGGATAAAAATAGCAACTGCTAAATTAAGGGAGACAAGGGCCTAGAGGACAAGAAGTCAGGCACAGCCTCCTTTCCTGCAAGTCCCACGGGGATAGGGAAAACCTCTTAGACGAAGCTTTGATATTATAGGACTGTTTATTTCCCTGTTTCTGCTCCTCAGCATTTAGTAAAAGGCCTATTGATTTTCATTATTTTTAATTCCAGCCTCACCTCAGCTGTACAGTGGAGAGTTAAGTGAAAAGTGTTTTTTGTCTGGCTGGAAACGTTGAGGATTATTATGCTCTGAGGCCAGCAGGACGGCAGGTGGCTATAAAGGAGTCCGAGGACACACAGGAGAGGGGGATTTGAAAAATGAGGTCAGAGGTTCAGAATCTGGTGTTTTTCCCACTGACTAATTTTTGTTTACAATTCATTCAAGGCCCTAGGCAAAACTTCCCTTTATCAGATCTCCATGGCTTACCATTGTGTCCATTGCTCATCACAGTAACAATACCAGAAAGAAAACAGTTGAAAAGGAGGATGGACTTAACTGGATTTTATTCTAAGGTCAGCTAGACCCATTGTTGCTGAGATAGGGCTGAACATCATGGCTATGGAGCCACCTGACAGTGACCGCTTGCCTCCTAAGAGCCAGGAAGAAAAAGAAAGAAGAAAATGCAGAAGACGAAAAGAAGGAAGAGGAAGATGGGATGGAGGAAGGAAAAGATGTCGATGATGAGGTAGGGTTAGGGGAAGAGTTATATCTTTCAATGGCACATTCTCAGGACACAACTTCTTCCTAGTCCCTACCTCCTAATACTTGTCATAAAATTAGGAGTCTATCAGTGGACCAATTCATTGAGAAAATTAGAGTGCTCATAACTGAATCATTGTCTCCAAACCCCACCTCTGAAAATGGCATTTGGGACCAAATCTTCAACACATTAGCTTACCAAAGGACCCTTCATACTTAAATCATAGCAAGCATCCCAACCATCAGTGTTATCCTTTTCCTGCAACCTTTACCATGACTCAAAAATGCTTGGAGTTCTCCCCATCTTCCAGTCAGCTGTGAAAGGGTCAATCTTCCTATCAGATTGTGATCTTTCTCAAGGAAGGAAAAATACGCTTCTTTTTTATATAGTCTGTCCTTGAATCACCACTCCAAGCGTTTGAAATACTGGTTGTCAGCAGTAGCTCTTCAGGAGGTAGGTACTCTGTGAAGAGAGAAGCAGCGACATGTCCGAGTGACACCGTGGTCTCTGATGTCAACCTGGCATAAGAAGACTTACTGAGTGACTACTACTGATACTTGACATTTTCGTGCACCAGTTTTTTCAATCTGTAAGGAATAATGTTAGCAATGTGCAGTTATTATACTAGTGTATTAAGAGAGCTGATTCATGAAAGAGCAATCCATGGTCACTATTGAGAGCCCTTCTTAAGTTAATTCCCATGCACATGGCTCCTCAAACTTGTACTGCCTATCAATATTCTCCCACCCTTACCTTTACATTCACCTCCAGTACAGTCTCTCCAGCATCTCATCTGCCCCATTTCTAATTCACAAACCTGAATTTGTCTTCAGTTCCTTGACTTAGCTCTAAGAGGACTCCATCAAGACTCAACCGTAGAAACACCCCCTCCATGTATGTATCTCTCCTTTCTATTTCTCTCTTTTTCCCCTTCATTTAATCTAGAAGGGGTTGAGAGTTGGAAGAAATGGTGGCTTTTATCTGGCAATCACACCAAGGATCTACATTTTATGTTCTGACACATGGGTATAGGTCTTTGGCTCGATGTTGTAGAGCAGGCAGGTTTTCGTAGGACATACTCTCTCCAGTATTGTGGACTGTTGGCAGAGGATAGTGGTGACTTTGAAAGAATTGAGAGGGCACTTTGTCTAAGGCCCGACTTGCAATGTGCTGAACATCTGTGTACCCTCTGCTCATTTGTCAGTAGTTCCTGAAGCATGACCTTTCTCCACATCAACATGTGCATGTACTCTGCTCCACCTGAGCACATCTTGGAAAAGGAATTGTCAGACCTTCAGACCTATATAATTAGAAATTCTGGCCTAGAATCAGAGATCTATATTTTGAAAGCCATGTAACACTGGCTGACATGAGCAAAATTACAAACTGTCTAGGGCTTCAAACCACATTTATTTTTTCAGAGATGGTTCCTCTAGTGACTAGGGAAATCTCTCCTAAGTATGTCTTAGATAACTGCATCAAGTAAGGTATTGAAAGTTGTGTTCAAATTTTCATGATTATAGGAATCACACAGTGGAGCTTATTTAATACTTCTAATGCTCTAATGTTGACCTCATGAGCCAGAATCTCCAGGGTCTTGAGAAGATATGATTCTGAGGAGATATGTGAGTCTTTCCATGAAGTTTAAGAGCTGGCTCCATGCTGAGGTGGATTTTGTCACACTCAACACATTGAAGGTAAACATTAAGTGGTCAGAATCATCTGAAAGATATCTGTTTTGTCTCCATGAAATAGAGGTGACAAAGCTCTGCAGAACTCCAGAGTTCTATAACATGCCTATGCCAGTATCTTTTGCAATTGTTTCAAGACATATACGGGTATAGTCTTTGGCCTTCATCTTTATATCCCCTTTTTTCTTGAATCTCTTTACGATCCAATACAGTGTCAGCTACTCTTGGCATCATTCTTTTCACTCAGATGGCCTACTTGATTTTACTCTTATTCCTCCCATAAGAAAGTCTATGTCCTTCTCCTCCCCACCCCCAATGCTAAAAGACTTTTCACTCACAGAGTAGTTTCCCAGGTACTAAAGGTGAAATCTTAAGTTCTGAATGTGGCTTGGCATTTTCTATCTCATTCCAACAGAGACTTAACACGTACATAGATATGTATGCATGTGTGTATAAGATAAAAACATATTCCATAGTTTCATACCACTGGTGGTTTTCAATATTTTTCTAGAAGTCTTAGAACCTATCTATAAGAATGATAGGAGACACTGTACCCACTTCACTTTCTATCCTCCATGACGTATAGTAAGCAATATCCTAAGTGATTGGCTTATAAGCTATCCATCCCTACACTATTCTTTATGGAGAGAAAAGCTGAGGGAAATCTGGCTATAGCCACAGACTACATCAAAATATTATACAAGAAAAAAATTAGGCTTTCAATGAAACACAAATATAAGGAGTTCCTTTGTGGAGTCAGTTTAATGAAATATTGTTCCATGGGCTTTTCCAGCAGCATAGAACAAGACAGAAGAGATTTTGGCTGTATAGTAAGAGTTTTCTCACACTAAATATTATGTCCTAAGAGAGAGATGTAAATATCTTGATGCCTTTATTAATTTTATTTATTTTTCTTCCAAAAGCAAAAGAAAATTAATTAAATAATGAATATTGGTTAGCTTTAGGGTTCTAAAAGGAGAATTTGAACAAATGTTCTCTGACTCTTCTTACTCAAAATGTAATGCATAGACCAAGAAACAAAAAGCTTCTAGGAGTTTATTAAAATAAGGAATCTCAGGTTCCATCTTGGTTTTACTCAATCAGAATCCACATCTCAAAAATAATCCTCATGTACTTCATTGCATAGTAACCTTGGAGAGCCATTGTAGTTGAATTATAAAGCTTTGAT
The DNA here is from genome assembly GCA_902168405.1 of Peromyscus aztecus. Classification (NCBI taxonomy): domain Eukaryota; kingdom Metazoa; phylum Chordata; class Mammalia; order Rodentia; family Cricetidae; genus Peromyscus; species Peromyscus aztecus. The sequence continues at coordinate 49,198 of CABHPQ010155397.1, forward strand.
TTTTTTTAGAAGATATACTTTGTCTATCATTAAATTTTTTATGCTTATGATTGCCAGCCATTCCCTAGTTAGTAAGAAATGTAAAATCATTGATGGAATTCAGCACAAAGGAAGCAATTCATTTAAAATTGGAGAAATAATAATTGAAAACAATAATAGATGATAGCAGCTAAAACATGAAATGATGAGAAATGTCAGTCATTGGGAAAATGCAAATCAAAACCACATTCAGATGAGAGGAGTTATTTATTAGAGCAGTAATAAAATCAACACAGGGATAAAACCAGCCAATACTAAGTGGTGCTGAAGTTGTAGACCAACAGGGAGTTCCTTCCATTGCAGAGAGGAATGCAAAACAGTACCTTAAGTTCCAAACACATTTGAGCAATTTCATATAAAGTTAAAACCTACCTTCACAAAATCCAGCAGTCTTATCAAGGGATTTATCCAAGCTCAGTGAAAACACAGGTCACAAAAACTATGCATCTAAACATTCAGAACTATTTTATTGCTAATCACCCAAATCTGAAAACATCAAAATGCCCTTTAGCTGAGGAACATACAAACAAGAACTGGCTTGTTCAAGTAATAAGGAATGCAGCAGACTAATCAAAAAGAACAAATTACTGACACACATGCCATCTGAACGAATCCAAAATGTGCTATGTGAAGT
>CABHPQ010155398.1:0-29473 GCA_902168405.1 Peromyscus aztecus
AAGCTGTGCCTTTGAAAGGGCGAGTGGCCCGTCTGTGAAGACTGGGCCTCCAGTGGCCCTCCCTGCAAGACTACTAACTTGGAGTCTGAGCTCAGCGCTTCTGAGTTGAGGGTATGATGGGTACAGTACAGGAACACGGGACCTCAGCTCTTGCTGCTACAGCTGGCAGCCAAAGTAAGGGGCAGGCTCTAGAACCCGCTCCGAGTTCTAGTGTCTGGAGACTCAGGCAGCAGCGCTTTTGTGGCCTCTCAAGTGCAAGGCTCCTTTCACTCAGGACTGGAGTGCAAGAGCACACTTCTCACTGGGATCTGTGACTCTTGGGCATGAAGGACAGGGCCTTGGTGGAAGAGAAGGGGTGTCGTCCCTGCCCTCCTGCCCTTGGTCTTGGCTTCCCATGCTCTGACCTGTTGATGGGCAGATGTTGGGACAGCATCAAGAACAGCTACCTTAGAAACTATTTATTCATCAGAAGCCCCTGGGGCTTGCAATCCTGGAAAATATTTTCAACTCGCTGCTTGTGCTGGATGTACAGAAGAATGAGTGGTATTTTATTGCTGTAATATTGTATGATACTGTAACTATACCTTCATGTTGTCACTTACTGTAAATGTACTATGGTTTTATCAACAATAAACACTCATTAACAATGGCCTTGACATCTGCTCCCGATAAAAGACTGCCTAGAGTTGGGAGCTGGAGAGGAGTCCCATTGGACCACGGGGGAACCCAGAGCTGCGTCTGTGCTACCGGGCAGAAGGACCTACAACAGCTGTCACACAGCCGTCCACTCACCTGCCCGGGGATCAGTCTGACCGTCCTTAGATGGGTCGATGTCTTCACCTGGGAATGAGGCAGATGAAAATTTGTATGTGCCACTGGCCTAGAGCAGGACAGACTGGAGAGACCCATCTGTGGCTCTCTGACCTTATGGCCCAGGTCCCCCCATAAGGAGGGTGACGTGAGGACCCTACTTAAGTGCTTGCAGCCCTGTCCCAGCTCCACACTGCATGGTCTGATGAGAAGCACCTGGTAGGCACGATCAGGAGTTCAAGGCCAGCCTGGGCTAGGACTCTTAGCTAAACAGTCCACCCCCACTTCTTGGTAAGATCACTGGGAACTGAACCCAAGGGACTACCTAAGTTTAGTAGCATCCTGGAACTCTAGTTGGAAGACACAGACTCTAGGAACCAGTCCCAGGAAAGGCACATTTCCTAGCTCTACTAAGGTAGAGGCCAGGCCGAGTGGCTGGAGTCTCAGTCTGGGACTCAGCAGTGAGGGCGTCCTGTACATACGTACCACAGTGCCCTCTGGGGGCCACAGGAAGGAGATGCCGTCCTCAGTACCACCCTATGAAGGTCTGGAGTGTCTGACCACCCCACCTACAGTGGGTGTGCTTACAATCTGGCTCCAATCAGTTCCTTTGCAGAGGTGTTAGGAGGATTAAATGAGGGGTTAGCACTCTAGGCTTATATATAATAGACACACTTTTAAACGAATAATTAATCATTTAAAAAATATTATTGGGGCTAGAAATAGCTCGATGGGACACTTGCTGTGGAAGCATCAGGGTCCGAGCTGGATGTAGCCATGTGCACCCCTGTAACCCTAGTCAGTACTGTGGGGGCCAGAGATAGGATCACTGTGGCTTGCTGGCTGCCAGTCTATCTCCAGGTTCAGTAAGAGACCCTCTCTCAAAGGGATAAAGTGGAGAGTGACAGATCACGCACAGGTATGCTTACCCACATCCACACACACATTTTTGTAGGACCTAAAACTAACAGCAACAGGAGTTGTGATCACTTACCCCAGGGCAGCTACTCAAGATCATGGGAGCCAATCCTCTGCCAGCCTCTTGCTACTAGCAGCTGAACAGGAAGAAGCAAAGTCCTTGGGTCACCAGGGCTGGCTGTATCAGCAGTGCACCCAGGGACAACAGACAAGACAGTATCTGTGCAGCAGGTATCTGAGACCGCTCTACCAACACAGACACTAAGACTCCAGGCTTTCCCAGCCTCCAGACTCTCTCCACTAAGCTGGGTTCCTCTCTTCTTAGGAGTCCCTGTGCAGATGAAGGTCTGGCAAACCAGAAAGTTCCTTTTGCACAATGCCTGGGATTAAGCAGTTGTTTACAGAATCCAAGGGAACCCCTTTCCCTATAGCCTGAAGTCACATACTCAGATGCAAAAGGCTTTCTAGATCCATGCCCTTCTCCAGGCCCATGCAAGCTGCTGGGTTGTAATGGCTTTAGATGAGCCTACATTTTCCCAGGTGACTGTCACCTGCCCTGCCCCCTTCGAGCCCCAGCACAAGTATACACACTTCTTGTGTCTCTTGGCCGTTCCAGCATGCTCTGGGATTGCCAGGACCAGAAGAGCGGTGGAACAGTACAACAGGCTGGCGTCAGCCTCTCATAGCTTAGGGGTGAAGGAACCCTCTCAGTTCAAATATTGTCAGCCCCTTTCCCATCCTGGTGACACACGCAGAGCTGGCCCATCTGATTTCACTTCGAAAGTGACATTTCCTGAGAGAAAGGAGCTTTACAGATGTCTTTCTGTTGGGGGCCAGATGGTGAGGTCTGAAGGAGGCATGCCCTTTCAGGTTTGGAGGAGACAATGCTGAGACCTGCTTAGAACACAGGCTTTGAAAAGGACCTTGACTGCACACAGCAGGTGGGGGCATTTGCTTCCTTTTGTGTCCTGAGAAGCCATCCTGACCAAGTTGAGAAACACCTTGCCCAAGACCATTCCTACCTAGAGCTGGGCCCCTCCAGCTGCCAGGCACAGACTAGGGCTCACGTGTCTGGTTAGCTCAGGCTTATTTTAGAGTATGGCCCGCCATTCCATCACCCCAGAGTAGCTCCTGGGGAGCAACCAGAACCCAGACTGGGCCACTCTTGTTAGAGTTGGACACTGTTCTAAGCAAATCCTGTCTCGGCCTCCCCCCCCCCCCCCCCAAGCCACTGTTCCTCACGGATGGAATGTGAGTGCCATCACTACCACTCAGTTGTGACCCTCTTGGGCCTGGAGCAAGGTGACACCACATGTCATTTTGTTGTAACAGAATATCCAATATAAAGAGAATTAACTTCGGGCAGGTGGGTCTCGATTCTGAAGTCAGCCTAGTTTACAGAGCGAGTTCCAGGACAGCCAGGGCTACGTAGAGAAACCCTGTCTAAAAAAACCAGAGAGACAAAGACAGAAAGAGAAAGAGAGACGGAGAGAAATAGAGACAGACAGGCAGACAGAGAAAATGAATTAATTCTGGAAGCTGTCAAGTCCAAGACTAAGAGGCAAATCTAATGAGGGCCTTGATGGTAGCGACTCTGTGTCACTACCACATGTAGTAGTAATGACTCTGTGTCCCCATGTGTGACAAGAAGGTTCACCTAAGGCATAGCAGGCTTTTATAACAGGCCTGCTCTCAAGCTGATCCACTAAAGCCCTCCTAACCACATTACCTCTTAACTGCTCCACTTGGAGACGGGATTGGACCACACTGTGCCCAAGATCTCAAAGAGGTTCAGGGTAGAGCCATGGCCAAGTTCACAAGGAAGGGCCTGGCCTTATAACCCTTGGCCTTGCAGCCTGGACAGAGGCAGTGGGCAGTTTTAGGGGCTGGGGTGCAAGCTATCCAACTCTTCTCAGCTAGCTCCTGCATTCTGGTTTCTGGCCATGCTCTCAAATCTTCCCTGAACAGCAGGCTTGGGAGACTCCCCTAGGAAACAGTGAAAAAGATCTCCCTTGCCTGGCTCCTCTGGCTCCACAAGCTCCCTGCAGCCCTCAGGTGAGCACAAAGCCTCTCCCACAGGGTGAGCCCCATTCTCATTACCTGTTGGTCCAGACCCTTCCTTCCTTCCTTGTCTATTAGACTCCACCAGCTAGTGCTGAACAAATGTGCAGACACCACTAGACACGGCCAGGGTGTGTGTGACGTCACCAGGTCACTCCTGTCTCTAACAAACAGGATGGACCGTAGGACCCAGCAGGAGCCAGCTAACTTTCAAGGTGACTACAGTGCCACTGGGTACCCGCCACATCTCTCGAAGGTGCCTAGGCTGGAACTCTAGCTCCACAGCACACCCATGGCCTTGATACCTAGGCCTCCACTTCTGACCTGGCAGCCAAAACTCACCAGAAGAAACGGAAACATGAAACTTTCACAGATATAGATTGTATAAGCACCACAGGCAAATGGTCTATGGTGTGTCATTTATTAAAAATAGATATTCTTTCCCTCCCCTCACTTCTGCTAGCAAGAGTCTTTCTTGATGGTCTCTCCAAATGAAGAAGCAACCAAAAGGCATTTAATTTAGGTGCTCAGACATTGCAGCCTACCTAAGGACTCAGGCGTTCCCGGGACACAGAGGACAGCAGATTCACTGTAGCCAGGAACGGAACAGAAGGACAGAAGTCCTGCTGACCTGGGCCTCAGTGCTGGGACAAGTCTGCAGTGAACAGAGCACTCCACCAGGAGGCTGTGTACTGGAAGGTGCTGAAGGCCAGGAGCCTGTGCAGCATCCCCAAGTGGGAAGAGCCTGAAAGAAAACCTGGCCCGAAGTGAAACCGTGGCCCTGGGGTGAGTGACAGCCCCGGCAGGGCCAGAGCTTCCCTGCCCACCAAGTTCTAAGCTGGAGACGGGAGTCCTCAGCCACGGAGGACACGGAATCACGGGCCTGCCTCTGCTGAGTACTCATCACTGCTCCTGTCCACACGGCTGCCCAGCCGAACACAGCTCAAGTCCGGTGTCTCCTCCAGCCTCGCTACTTCTTCCGCTTCAGTTTCGAGTCCTTTCTGTTGTTCATCTCTCTCTTCTTCAACTTCTTGTTCTGTTTGGGTTCTTGTTTTGTTTCCAATTTCCTTTTCTTGTCACTGGAAGAAAAAACCACAGCACCAGAGACAGAAACAGAAAGCATTAACAGCACAGATCTGCAACACCAGAGGGTGCTGTCTGAAAAACGACCCTCGCCCCACGAACGTGACACCCAGACACGTTCCCTGCAAACCTCCAGGGATAGCAGGCTTCATGCAGGGCTGGGACCACGTCACAAGGTCCAGGCTGACTAAGGGCAGCATCTGCAGAGTTCTCCTCAGAGCACTAAGGTCTCCTATCATAAGAGCTCGAATATCCAAGTTCCATGACAGACCATTCCCACCACAAAGACCCCAGACATCACCCCAGGGACCCTAAAGGCAGCTCTTAGCACAGACACAGGGTCTTCAAGGAAAGCCTGTCTCCTTCCTGGGGAACTGCTATTAGCCGATTTTTCCTAAACCAGGGTTCAGCTCCCAGTGCCCACACCGTTGCTCACAACTACTGTTAACTCCAGCTCCAGGGATCTAACGCCCTCTTGCCTCCACAGGCACCAGGCACATATATGGCGCGCGCGCGCACGCACACACACACACACACACACACACACACACACACACACACACACACACAGGCAAAACACTCATAAAATTCTTATTTAAAAAAGGGAGTGGGGAGCGCGTCTCAAGGAACATCCAAGCACAGACTGAGTACTTCACCTCACCACCTGCTTCCAGGTCCTGAGTCCATGGACCACATGGGTGGCATGATTCACAAGGCCCTCACCAGCAATCTCAGTGGGAGCTGAGGGACAGGCTGGCTCTGCAGAGCTCCGAGCCAGGAGTCTCCACAGTAGGCTTATTCCCAGGCCTTCTGTGACAGTCAAGCCACTGGCATGGCTAGAGCACGAGGGAGCTTCCTGCATTTGTCAGTGTTCAAACCGGAGTTCAGGCTGACAGCAGGCCCCTGGAGGATCTGGCTGCCACCAGCACTGGACCCTTCAGAGTGCTGGAGTGACTTACAGAGATGGTGTGGCCATCCCTGACTTTTTGGAATTCATCACTCAGCCTTCCCAAATGCTCCCACAACAGCAACTCTTAGAGAACCCCATCGGTAGGTAACTATGGCAATGCCAACAATTCACCCTTCCCACAAGCCCGAAGCAGCCATGCCAGCCTCATGTGTGCAGGCCCTGGGCACACACAGGAGCTCTCCTGCTAGTCCCAAGGGAGCTATGGCACCACCATCTGCAAATTCATCACTTTGCCCCTGAGATACTGGGAGAAAAGGTGCTTGGTGACCTCAGGATGCCTGGGGTGCCCAAGGAAGTCAAACTGTCTTCATTTGAGCACTGGTCCCTCCTTTGCCTTCGCCACTCTCTGTCTCCTGCATACATTCTGCTTCTCAGAAGGCACGAGGGGGGAGGGGACCACATGTAGAGGCAGACACCAGAGATGGGACTGGTCAAAGTGAAAACATGTCCTTCTCAAGACTTAGCTTGGAGGGGCTCGAGAGACAGCTCAGAGGTTAAGAGCACTGACTGCTGCTCTTCTAGAGGACCGGGGTTCAATCCCCAACACCCACATGGCAGCTCACAACTGTCTATAGCTCCGGTTCCAGAGGATCCGGCACCCTCACACAGGTATACATGTAGGCAAAACACCAACGCACATAAAATAAAAATAAATTAAAAAAAAAAAAAAGACTTAGCTTGGTGGTAAAGGACCTGCCTAGCACATACAAAGCCCTAGGCCTGATCCCCAGCATTGAAAAAAGAAAAAAACACAGCCAAAAACTTAAATCCAAACCCATACTATTATTCATTTCAAACACATTATTTTTCAGTTTCTCCGTTTTTAATTTGTTACGGGAAGTATCAACAAAATGGAAAGGACTCTAGGACCCAGGGCTCTGAGAAGCAGCGGCTCAGAGGAAGGGCAACTGGTGACTCATGACAGTCTGCAGTGGACACCCCGGCCAACGCTGGCCGTCTTCACTGCCGTAAAGAAGTCATGCAAACACCTGGCCCCGGTGCCACTGTTCCCGGCTTACACAGAGCAGGCCAGAGCAGCAGACCCGCTCTCTCAGGCCGGCTCCCAGAGCTCAGGCCTGGCCTGCTGCCGAGCACAGCAGAGAAGAGATCCGAGCCTACGATGCTGCCTGGTTTGCAGATGTGCTACCAAGGGGACTCTAGAGGAAGGAGGGGACAGGACACCTCCCTCAGCATGTGCTCCTGCCTCCTGCCTCCCAGGAAGGCTAGAGCCTACTGGATGTGTGGGGGGACACACCCGCCCTTACCTTTTCAAACTAACGATGGAGGCATTCTGCCCAGCTTTGCTCAAAGCTTCGTCCCACTCTTCATCGTCCCCGCGGATTATGTATCTGTAAAGAGCCCGTCAGGACAGACTGCTTAAGAGAAATATGAAGGCGACAAGAGGCCACACCAGCCGCTTCCTACCCGGAGACACGAAGAGCTGCGCTAACGTGGAAACTGAAGGCCCGAGGTGCAGCCCCTCGGGACACAACAGTCACATGAAGGTCGGGGAGGGGCCAGCCCTGGCACAGCTCCCTTTACCACTGCCCCGCCATCGCTGTCCTCACTCGACCACAGCCCCTGCCCTGCCGGCCTCCCCCTCCCTACCCTACACCTTCATCTTCTCTCAGATGAAGCCGCCCGGCACATCAAGCAGAAACTAGCCTGGCACCCTGAAATGGGCCCCTGGCCGCCCCCATCTGCCAATCACCATCATCGATGATCCGGTGCAGAGGAGCTGAGTGGCGCCTGGCCTAGAGCCATGGGGCAAGGCCTGAAGCACGGGGACTGTGAGATCTGTCAGCCCTCGGGTGAGAGGGGAGGAAACACCTCAAGGACACGAGGCCTTGTACACAGGATTCTGGAGCATGGAGCTCGGGTGGTAGAACCCTTCAAACAATTTTCAAAAGTTCACAGGCAAAAGCCAAATCTGGAGAAGGGGCTACTCAAAGTGGGTGTTCTGTTCAACATCCCTCCTGGCGGGGAGGGGCCTGAGGAGCAACACAACCCACGTGATCAAGAGAGCACAACTCTGGGTCCAGGAAAATGGACAGACTTCGAGGTCTCCACTGCAGTGCTCCTGAAACGGTTTCTGAGCATGTGGGGCCTGAGGTAGGAGACACCCACAGCAGACTCTGCAGGCCGCGGAGGCCAGGGAAGAACTCTTGGTTTCCTGTGAGCGGGAGGGGCCTTACTGAGAGAAGTCCATGTCCTTCAGCCTCCCCACTTCTTTCTTGTGCTTCTCCTGGAACTCCTTTGCTGCTTCATCCTGTGCTCCACAGGCAGAGAAGAGGGTCAGAGACAAGGAGTTCACACGGCCCAGGAGACGGGGAAGCAGAGTGTGACAAGGAGGAAAGACACTTCCCTCCGAGGTAGCCTCAGAACACCACAAGCAGCTACTAGAGTTTCACAGTATGCACACCCATCAAGTATGCGTTTGGAAAAGTATCTGAAAGGGTAGTCGTGCTCAATCCTACACTCCCACACGAAGTGAGAGCCACACTGCCTTAGACCTACAGAATGCTGCCACTTAGCTGGACTAGTGCAAAGGACCAGCTTTTTTAGTTGTTTCTTTTGAGAAAGTCTTGTTCTGTATCCCAGGCTGATGAGAAAATCTAGCTCAAGCTGGCTTGGATCTGGAACAATTCTCCCATCTCTCAGCCTCAGAGTACAGGGACGCCAGGCATGCACCAGCACCTGCAGCCTGCAGGTCAGATCTGAAGCCGTGGAGGAGGACAGTCTACATTTGCAGGCTAATATGGCTACCTCTGCAGCCACAGGGAACACAGGGACGTACCAGGTCATCACTCAGGGTCTTCATTGTGGGCTCCATGACCACATCCTTCACTGCCACCATCTGTTCCTCAATGGCCTTTTCCTGAACATCATTAAACAGCTACAAAGACAACATGAAGGAAGAAAGATGCAGGAGCAGCAGGGGTCAGTCACTCACTAGTTCTTAAAGAAAAGCATTCAAAGCAATACTCCAGACCTTAGGCACACAGATGCTCACACGGTGAGCATAGAAACAGGCTGGGGATATACCAAATTCCAGCAGTGATGTCTCTAGGATGGAATCCAGCCCTTCACAGACACTGGCTGACACTCAAACACCCCCCAACCCCCACCTGTGTGTGTGTGTGTGTGTGTCATCTGCAACAAATACATTTAAATTTTAGTACTTGTTAAAAACAAAGAGTGGACATGTTGTATTAATGGAAAGAGACCAAAACCCTGCCTGTTCCTGGACCAAGGTTACCTTCACAACTTTGCGGATGATCCGGTTGAAAAGCCCCATCAACTGGCCTGAGGGTAGCTCGATCTCCTTTTCCAGCTGATCCACAGACTTGTGCTGCAGGCCAATTCCCAAGAGAAGAGCCTGGAGGAAAGAGAACCAACTGGCTTTGAAGACAGTTTTTCCCGCTAAAACAGCCTGAGAATGGAACTGTCTCTTTTGATGAAGCTATCCGGCAAGAATCAGAGAGCGGTAGTGCTGATCCGTCTCTTCTCTTTCATCCTGTTACTAAGGCACCGAGAAACACGCCTTCCTGAAATGCACTCTAGCTCAGACTGTCCTGACGAACACACTTCACAACTGCTGCCTGAGTCCAGGGCAGCCTGGGCTTCCGCTAAGACAGCAAGTGGGGCAAATCTGCTTGCTAACTACAGCTCCATGACGCGCCTCAGCCTGCAGGTGAGAATGACCACCGATCAGCTCTGCCAGAGCTCACGACTCAAAGCTACCTCTAAGCACTCAGCTAAAGGCCCAACACCAACGACTCCACCACCCTCCGCTCTCCCTCATGGAGTCTCAGGTGACTTACCGACTGGGCAGCAGACAGGGCAAGGTCCCCTAGCTGGTTCAGGAAGTACAAGCGGGAAATGGCTGGGATAAGGTCCATGATGAGATGATAATCAACCATGTTCCGAGAGTACATCTCCAGCCGCTTCAGGTCATAGGGGAGAAAAAGCGTCTCCAGATGCTCCCGGCCTAGGGCTGCACGTGTGACAAGAGCCACTGAGTCAGGGCAGTCTGCAACCCTCACAGGACAGTACCCACCACACAAAGCCACCCAGGAAGGGGCTGGCCAGGTGGCTCAGCAGTTAAGAGCATGCACGTGTTGCTCTTGCAGAGGACCTAGACTCAGTTCCCAGAACTCATATTAGTTCACAACCACCCATAACTCCTCTCCCCTCTTCTGACCTCCACAGGCACCAGGCACACATGTGGTGCACCTGTACACATGCAGACAAAATAAAGTCTACAAATAAACCTCTGAAAAGAATTTCTTGAAATATCTTGCCGTCGATATAATCCTGAGCTGGCAGTGCAGAAGCCACCAATATGCGGGGTCAAAGAAAGGCCCCTCATGCCCTAGCAGTCCAAGGACACACCTCCACCCTTCCCCACCTCACTCTTCCTCCAGATTCAGCTTAGGGAAGTGCATGCTCTGCCCAGCTCAAAGAACCCAGGTTTCCCATTGAAATATAATCAGCAAGAGGTAAACACACACATAGGAACATGTGTGTGGACATAGATATACACATACATAAAAATGTACATAGACACATATAAAATGTTAACAGGAAAAAATGACCTCTTCTACAACTTTCTAAATTTTCACCCAACTATATTGATTTGTATGCATAAAACTCTTCTACACACTGGCCCCAGATAGCGGATGGCATACTCCCAGTGCAATTTCACAAATGAGGAAACAGAGCCCCAGAGTCTGACCAGCTCCTTCAGAGCCCGGGTTTCAACCAGGTTCCAGCGAACCACTGTATGAACTCTTCCCTTACACCTGCTGTCCAGTCACAGGCTGGACAGAGGACAGGCTTGGGAACAGAGGCCTATTCAACACGGAGAGACTGCAGACTAGACAAGGCCCTCGCTCCTGGGCTGACAGCTCACCTGGCTGCGCTGGCTTCGCGATGTTCCTGTTCTGAATGATGTTCAGAGACAGGGCAGGAGAGAAGGAGCTGAACTGGTAAGACAGCAGGGCCAGGAACCGTCTTCGAAAATCTGCAGGGCACAGCGGCAGTTAGCAGTCCGGAGGGCCCTGGGCTGCCACCTCCCTGTCCCCTCTCCACTCCACTGGCCTTCACCTTTCCAAAATGCTGCAAGCCAAGCTCCCTGCTCAGCCTCGTCCTCATCAGCCAGTGTCTTCAGCATGATGCATGAGTGTTCTCCAGTCAGGTCGTTCTAGGGAACACACATTCATTCCTGCTTGGCACCGACAACTCCCTTCTCAGAGCTTCCCGTTGGTGGTTAAGAGCCACCGCACAGAGAAGGGCTTGGTCTCCCACACGGCCCCGTGGCCTCAGTTCACACCTGCGCTTCTAGTGTTCACACTGAAGGCCACCTCCTATAAGGCCGTGGAATCGGGCCTGACTTCTGCTCTGCACCCACTCCTTGCAGGCAGACTCTGAACTCAGGGCCACAAAGGCTTCAGTAGGCAGCATCCTGTCAGCGCATTCTTGGTGTGTATACAGCTGGAACTTCCCCACAAACCCAGAGACTCCAAGCTGGAGCCCGTGTACATGTACAGGCTTCTGTGTGGGAGAGACAGCCTGGCTATGTAGCGGAGGCAGGTCTAAAACTCAGTGAAGTGGTGAAGGCCACCCTTCTGGACTCCACTACATAAACAAGGTCTCAACTGCATGAGAATGGCTTTCTGCTGCACAGCACTGAGAACAACGCGGCAGAGACAAGTCAGAGCGAGCGAGCAGTTCAAGGCACAAGGGCACAAGACAGCCTCCGGCCCACGTGGCTCCCGGGTTTACATCCTTCCTGCACGCAACTGCCGATCTATACCCGTCTGGACAAGCACGAGCCCATCTGCTACCAGCTGCCGCCAGCACTCACGTATCCAGCAGTCCCACTTCAGACTTCCCGTGGACACTCGCCACTGCCCTTGCACACCGGCCTTGCACTCTCCCAAAGCCACACCCCCTTACCCCTTCAGCACTGTGGGCCTTGAAAACGGACGCAATCAGACATCTTCACTGTCTCAGTTGCTGTTCCCACACTCATTCTTGCCCTCCTGTAGTGAGGGATGAGGTGCTACCGATTCTCCAAATCCTGGGTTTCAGCCTCCTAGCCTCCCCAGGCCTGCACCCCTGCAGTCAGCCCTCTCTGCCTGCACTCCCTGCAAAGAATCTCCGTGGTGAACAAACACACATCAAGAATCTTCCACCTGACAAGTCCTCCCTCGTGTCCAACCCCCACAGCTATCTCGCTCTCTGCTCCCCTTCATTCTGGAAAGAATGTCTACCCATGCCTGTATCCACACCTCCCATTATCTCCAAGTGGGTACCAAGGCCTACTCCATCAGAACATCAGTGCTGGCAATCCAGTGGTCACCTGTCCGCTTACTCTATGTGATTCCAGGAGCTTCTAAGAATGCATCCCTTCACTGAGTGCATGCTGCATCGAGATGCCATTTTAGTGCTGGGGACAAGAGTGAACAAAGAACCCGATGCCACACAGGCTTAGGTGTGTGGAGGACCAGGGTGAGCACTAGACTTCTAGGGTCCTGCTTGAAAATCACAGGAACACACCAAGAAACAAACGTCTCCTGTTTTGTTGTGTGGTGTGTCGGATGGCTTCAAACTTCCATTTCACAACGAGATTGCTCGGAGCATTCTCCCCAGACTCCATCTCCCTTCAGCCCCAACCACCTTCTTCAGTCCTGGCCCCTTCCAGACACCTGGCTGAGGTTTAAGGTGCAGTCCAGGTGACTGTGCTTCAATCAGCATTGAGGACTTCAGAGCACAAGCCACTCTGAGAAGCGCCAGTGTGCTCTGCTGTTGCTATTTCTACTTGTTGGAAAACAAGCTTCACAGCTGCCCCATGCACTGGCTGCTTCTCCATAGGCACTAAATACATCATGTGAACTCACTGCTGTTCTCACCCACTTTCCCAATAGCTCGCTGTCCGCCTCTGTCCTTCAGAAATCCACAGAACCCAGTTCTGCTGTACAAACTCAGGGAAACTCCAGCCCGCAGAGTGAGCCTACAATTTGACAAAGCCCATGTATACCCCTACCACTTTATAATGAAGCACACAGCCAAGGATGCACCAGACCTGTCAGGTGTCACGGAGGAATCATTTTGTGACAACCTGCCTCTGAAAGAGGATAGCTGTTTGCCTGTCCATCAGAGTAATTCCTTGCAAAAGCACAGGAACACACGCCCAGGGTACAACCAAGGAGAAACCAACGCTCTGTGCCAACTGCAGATACAAACCCAACCCCTCCTCTGCCCTAAGCCTCACTCACTGGGGTCTGTCTCAAATAGACGGGAACAAAGCCAGCTCGTTTCCAGAACCTACAAAAAAAGGAAAGAAGGGGGGGGGGGGTGTCACCATTTATGCTCTCTGTGAAGCAGCTGGGAGATAAAGAGAGAAGGGCCAGGAGGAACACAAGGCAGCAGACACCAACACAGACCCCAGTTGCAAAGGGAGACACCGCCCACAAAAATGTCCTCTTCCACTGCCATGCACTGGTGCCAGAGAACAGGCACTTACTTGAGAAGCCTGGGGGTCAGTCCATAGGAAACCCCCAGGTAATCCAAGCGCTCTGCAGGCCTCTCATTCAACTTGAAGAGTAAGGGAGGCAGATCCTTCCGGGGAGTGATGACTTCTTCCAACAAGCTAACGGCCTAGGAAGGGAACACCATCCCCTTAGCAAAGCAAGAGTGGACAGTAGCGGTCTCAAGCCATCCAGTATACCACACAACAAAACACAGATTTCTTAGTGTGTTCCTATGGTTTTCAAACAGGACCCCAAGAGTCAAGTGATCGCCTCCGGTACTCCACACACCTGAGCATGTGTGAAATCACAGAGTCCCCATGCTAGAACACAAGGAAAGACCACCAGTTTAGCAATGCCTAATACACTTTAAAAGGGACAGAGGTAGGGTTCTGAGAATGCAGCATGAAATTGAGTCTGTCCCCTGGCACCTCTGTGACCTCCGAGAGTAACCCACCTGAGCCCACTAAATCAAAGTCCACAAGCTCACCCAAGGCAGCTCTCCCATGGGCATCCAGTACAGATCTGTGAAGGTCTGTAAGTCACTAGTACAGGTCCCCTTAAGCAAGGCAAGTGGAACTCTGTCCCCTGGGTTAATGCCAACACAGAGGCCGCTGGAGAGCAGTTTCTCCAACTTGCCGGGCAGCACACTGCGGGCTGGTAAGCACACTCCACTCCCAGAGTTTCTGCTGTGGCACCAGATGACGCTGGTGACTAGGCCGAGACACTCTTCCAGGGTCAGGGTGGAGAAAGTGGCTGGCTGCCCAAATGGCTAAGAGCCCAAAGACCCATCCTCTCAGTCCCAGGACTGGAGCCCTGCCAGAACAGGCTTACCTCACTGCTCACAGTGTGGATTTCTTGTGGTGTCTCAAAGACCTTTTCTTCCAGACAAGGGAACCTGCCTTCATAGTACAGCTGAAGTAGCTGCAGGGCTCGGCTGCCATAGCCCATCTATGAGCACACACAGGGAAACAGAAGAGGGAAGTCATTCTCAGTCTGTCTCAGCCATGCTCTCTTGCTTCTAAAGCATTCGCTCCTGGTCAAACTGCATTTTGGAAAAAGTTATCAATAAAACCCGACGCTGTTAGAGCTGGTGCTGGTGTGCCCGAGTTCTTACATCAGACTAGCCCACCAATCACAGCCCACCTGTAACCCAAGTCTACGGATGCTCGCTGTGCCACTGTCAGAAAGGGGCTTGCAAAGCGAAGAAGGCAGTTACGGACCATCAATCTGCTTCAACATGCCTGGGTCCTAACATGGGAAAAGGACCATCTACCACCAACCTTGCCCACCTGCCCACCCCAAGCTCTGGCTAAATTCTCCAGAACCAAGTACACCTAAAATGTTCCTGCCGAAAGTACCTTTTTATTCAGGCACACAGGTACACTGCCCTAAGAAGCTGCCAGGAGCCCATCAAATAGCAACACACAAGGTCTGACAGAAGAGAGGACGTGTTACCCCTTGATAATCCGGATGAACAGCAATTCGAACAACCCGTCCACCAGAAAGGCCCCCAAAGTCTGGATCTTGAAACTGTGGGAGACACAAACCAGAGGCTTAGCAACACAAATACCCTCTGGCGGTCAGCTTGCTCACTTAGACCTGCCAGGGACAGCCCCTCCCTTACCTGTTCTGACACTGTCCACGGAATCAGGTCCCCTGAAGCCTTCTTGCCTCGAGACAGGCTATTCAAAATGGACTGGCGAGAAATCTCTCCTTCGAGGCACACCTGGGGGAAACAGGCCGGGAAGGCACGAGCTAGCCCCAGATCCCAAGCATCAACCCGTGTCCGTTTGCTAAGCCCGTTTCTACCCCAGGGCTCAAGCCCGACACTGACTACCAGAGGCTTCATTACTGTGCTGAAGGCTTCTGCTAACTACAAGGCACCCAAGAGCAAAAGCCAGAGCACGAAAGGGTCTCCATGGAGGTCAAGCAGCATGTCACTTAAACACACACCAATTAAGACACAGGATATACATGCAGCTCTATATGGAGCAGCACGAATTCCAGAGAACCCAAGTCTGCGACAGGGAAGTGAGGAGACAAATACTGTCTGATCATGTAATAAAGCCCCACGCAGCTTTAAATGTTATGTGGATTACAAACACTGACACACTGCAGCCAAGTCTGACATCTATAATCCCAAGTTTACAGGAAGGAAAAATGGCAAGTGTACATGCACGTCCGAGAGAGAGAGAGAGAGAGTGTGTGTGTGTGTGTGTGCACATACATACCAGGAGTTAAACTTCTTTCTCCATGTAGCCTTCAAGTTTACAAGAATCATGCAATGCTTTTGTAATAAAGAGGGGGGGAAAAGGCAGTTCTGCCTTTTCTCCAACCATGAACAGGCTTCTGAGAATGTCGGCTTTCTCCAGTGCATGTCCTGCGTCAAGTGGCCACCCACCCAGATCCAAGTCAGGACCCAACAGCTTCCCTGTCCACACAAATGCCCAATCCAATGCCACACCATGCTTCTCTCTGCTCTGTACCTGGACAACTGCAAGCACTTCCGGCAGGGCATTCTGGGTGGGGGGCACGGGTGGCAGAAGGCAGAAGAGGTGGTGAGCAGGCGCGTCAGAAAGCATCTGCAGGTCGTTGGGAGAGTTCTGTGGGGCACACACATGGGTCAGTCAGTGCGATGCACTCCTCACATCATCCTTCACTCCCGAGGAGCGACCGGACATCCGTGGGTGACGGCAGCTCCAAAGCCTCGCAAAGCCCTTCCATCACTGTGCAAGCCAAGACTCCACACGGCTGCAGTGGGACCGGGCCTCCCGCACCTCCCGGCTTGTGCTCTCGGGCTCCATGCTGAGGTCATGGAGCAGAAGTTATCTGGCACTGTTTATTTCACAACTGAGAAGGAAAGTTCCTCCCAAGGGAAGGCTACTTGCTATTTCAGGAAAGCACGCCACCACAATTAAGACCAGGTCTTCAGCCTCCCCTCAAAGGCTGTTCATGAAGATGCTGTAATACCCAGACACTCGGGAAGCAACCTCTCCAAGCCGCTATTAGCTCTGTGTTTCACTCCACTGAGTCAGAGTCCCCGCTCCTTCGTTCAACAGGAGGCGCCGACCTCAGGCCAGAAAGCACCTCGGGGCTTCAGGTGCTGATCCCACTTCAGCCCATCAGTTGGGCAGTCTGCTGGCTGACAACACCAGTGCCCTTTAAGATGAGCAACACTGCCCCCACCCTCTAGCTCCCACTCATTGACTCTGAAACACTGTGTCCAAAGTCTGACCCAAACCACACAAGCTATAATAGGGAATATGACCCTTCCAAAAGATCACTGGGCCCTGCCAGCTTCGACACATTCAAGTCCCAATGGAACAGCCACCTAGACCCGAGGGGCAGGTGTGGGAAGACATGAGGGTTGCTCCTACTGAAGGGCACGCCAGAGCAAGCTGGTTACCTTGTAATGAGAAGCCACATAGAGAGCCATGAGCCGCTGCAGGAAAACTTCAGAGGCCTTGTGGTAGCAGAAGAGAGTATCTCTGTTAACGTAGTAGCTGGCCTGGAGTTAAGTAACAGGAACAAAACCACAGAGAACCCAAAACAAGACACACCAGAAAAAAATTCCCCCAGTTTGAGAATAGCATTTCCCCCATCTTAAGGAATAGGAATCTAGCATCCTGAGCAGAAACTACAGTGAAGAAGCCTGAGAAACAAAATTAGAAAACGTTCCTTAAAAAAAAAAAAAAAAAAAAAAACCAAAACCAAAAACAAACAAACAAAAAAAAACTTTAAAGGCCCATGCCTTTAATCCCAACACTTTGGAGGAAGAAGGTGGTTATCTGTGAGTTCAAGGCCAGCCTGGTCTACAGAGTTCCAGGACAGTCAGGATTACACAGGACACAATGAAATGTCTCATTTCATTGCTCATTGTTTTGCTTGGGCTGGCCCTGAATTCGTGGGTCCACAACCGCCTGCCTCAGTCTCCCAAATCAAGGCAAGGACTACAGGGACATGCCACTGCACTGAGCCCAACCCCCTTTCTCCAACTGCTTCAGGTCCTCACAGGGCCACTGACACAGAGGATACAGCTCACAGGCCTCAGGCAATGGGCAGCCGGAAACTATTCGGGTGATGTTGAGGCAGTCCAGGCAGAGCAGGTCATTCAGCCACTTCTCTACCGCATCCCCAGGGGCGTATCGGATTGACTCTTGGAGGGAAACCTCGTGCAATGTTCGAGCTGTCACCCACAATGCATACAATTAGAGACAATTACTCATTCAGCATCTAACAGCAATAAGAATATTCCACTTGATCTGTGACACAGTATCCAGATATCCATGGCTCCGGAATTTAAAGTGGGTGATTTAAGGTGTTTTGGGTTAGATATTCACTCAGCTCTAACCCCAACCTAAAAGATTCCTACTAAGTCAATATACCCAACCCGCATCTTTGAGTAGGGACCAAAAGGCCCCAGGAGTCTGAAGGCACAAGTCAAGTTCCCACCTGGCAACTGGACTACAGTTCCTCTCAAAAAAGCTATAATGTCCTAGGACTCGGGTTTTTGGACAGCATCAAGCTTTGGTACTGCCATGAGTCCTAAGATAAGATGGTGAGAGGCCTGCTAGGTACCTGAGGCCAGTCTGGCTGTTGTTGTGGTCTTATTCTCAGCAGTGGTGCTGACCTGGCTCTGGGCACTCTGCTGACGCAGCTGCTGAATGAGTTTGAGGGACAGTGACCGGCCAGTGCCCTCGTACCTAGGAGAAAGACAAAGGCAGTTAGACATAAGGTCCCCAATCTACTGTCCAAGCAGAGATCTCCAGATGAAATCAAGACAGTCTTGCTTATCTGAACTTCCAGCACAGCACACATCGGTCCCAAGGAGAGCTCTAGGAGATGAACCAAGATGTGACTTGGCTAGGAACCATTCAGGCTCACAGTCAAACCCTAGTATGGACTTCAGCACCTTTGGGTGGGGAACCTATCATCCTCATCCCCTAAGGGGATTGTCCTACACATCTCACAGGACTGTGATCTGAGAACAAGGCCTGAAAGACGCTGTAAACAAAGCATTTAGCCAGTGAAACTGGAACAATGCCATACAGTCACTCTCAGTTGGCTCTACTAGAAGTTACCTGAACATATGAACTGAGCCCTTTTCACATGTGGAAAATCAAACATATCCACCACCCAAGTGATTCTTTTTGTAAGATTTATTTGCTTTTATTTTATGAGTATAAATGTTTGCTTACATGTACATATGTGTATCAGTGCATGCCTGGTACCCACTGAGGCTAGAAGAGGGCATCAGATCCCCTGGACACTGAAATTACAATTGGTTTTGAACAATGCATGGGTGCCCGGAATGGAATCGAGTCCTCTACACGTGGTCAGTGCTCCTAAGCGCTGGACCATCTCTCGGTGCCCTGCCAAATGAGTCTTTACATTACCTTCACCTAAGAGGTGATAAAGGGCTCAATGGGTTAAGTGAGGCCTGAGTTTGGATCCCCCGAACCCACGTAAAACAAGGCTTGGGAGCATGTCTGGAATCCCATGCTCCAACAACAAGATGGGAGGCAAAGACAGGAGTCTCTGGAAGCTTGGGAGGCAGCTAGCCTGATGTATGTAGCAGCACACAACAGCAGGCGGTCTCCAACAAGGCAGACTGCTAGGAATAATACTGGAGGCGGCACACACACACACACACACACACACACACTCAAAGACAAATATAACTAGGGGCTAGAGAGGTGGCTCAGAGGTTAGAACACATGTTGCTCTTGCAAAGGACCTGGGTTCACTTCCCAGGACCCACCTGGTGACTCACAACCACCTATAACTCCAGTTCCAAGGGATCAGATACCCTTCTGACCTCTGAGGGCACTAAGCATGCACATGGCACATATACATACAAGCAAGCGAAACACTCATACACATAAGATAAAATAAATCTTAAGAATTAAAATAGGACTGAAAATATGGCTCAGCGATTAAGAGCACTGGCTGCTCTTCCAGAAGTCCTGAGTTCAATTCCCAGCAACCACACGGTGGCTCACAACAATCTATAATGAGATCTGGTGCCCTCTTCTGATGTGCATGAAGACTGAGCACTCATATACAGAAAGTACACGAATAAATAAATCTTTAAATAAAACAAAACATTAAAGCAAAAAAATAAAAATGAACAGGTGATGTGCAGCATGAGTGACAGCATAGACCAGTACAGTAAAGCGCTTGCTGCCAAGCCTGGTGACCCAAGTTTAATTCCCTGAACCCACAAGGGAGAAAGACAAAACTCCTGTAAGCTATCCTCTGACCTCTACACATATCTGCGCAGGTGAGTGAGCATGTGCACACAGACACACACACACAATGTTTTATATGTATATATATTTTTTCTTCCCAGATAGTTCTCTGTGTAGTCCTGGCTGTCCTGGAACTCCCTCTGTAGACCAGACTGGCTCAAACTCACAGAGATCCGCCTGCCTCTGCCTGGGATTAAAGTGCTAGGATTAAAGGCGTGCGCCACTACTGCCCTGCTATAAAATGTAACTTTAAAACTTGAAAACATTAAGCCGTTTATAATTTGCTCACTGAACCAGCTCTTCATTTTTCAACATTTCCTCCTTGTTGGCAGTCCAAGCACATGTGGTCACAGGACACACACTGTTGGTGATTTTCTATTTTAATTTAGTATTACATAATTTCATAGTTTTCATTATTATATTCCAAGGCTAAGAATGTTTCCTTTTACACAAATGCTACTTGTACAGAATGACCAAAAACTGCAAAGTTGAAGTGTTTTCTTCCTCCTCACTACCCCACAGAACAAATTTCTCCAAAGGAATCCTATTTATTAAAAAAAAAAAAAAAAATTTCAGGCCAGCAAGATGGCTAAGATTTGCTTGCTGCCAAACCTGATGGTCTAAGGTCAATCCTTGGGACCAGCATACAGGAGAGAACTGACTCTGGCAAGTTGTCCTCTGATCTGCACGCGCGCGCGCGCACACACACACACACACACACACACACACACACACACACACGCGCGCACGCGCACGCGCACGCACACGCACACGCACACGCACACACTAAATGTAAAAAAAAATTTTAGGGGCTGGAGAGATGGCTCAGAGGTTAAGAACACTGGCTGTTCTTCCAGAGGTCCTGAGTTCAATTCCAGGTACCCACATAGTGGCTCACAAACATCTATAATGAGATCTGGTGCCCTCTTCTGGCCTACAGGGATACATGCAAACAGAACACTGTATACGTAATAATAACTAAATCTTTTAAAAAAAAATTTAATCCATGAATAAACAAAAGCAACAAAACAGAAATTTTTATATTTAAAAAGATGCTATCAAAAAAGTGCAAAACCCACAAAACAGATTGTTTTGCAAATAATGTATTTGATAAGAGTCTTGTACCCAGAACATAAACCTTACACCTCAATACTAAAAAGACAGATAATCCAATCAGAAAACTAAGCAGAGCAGCCTGAGGACGTAGCTCAGTGATAGAGTGCTTGCCTATCAAGTGCAAGGGCATAGGTTCAATCCCCAGTACAGCAGGGAGGCAAAGAAAAGAAAGAAAAGAAAAACCAGCAGAGGAGCCTCAGCATCATGAGTAATCAGGGCCAAACACATGAACAGCAGAGCAAGACATCACTTCCGAGTCAGCATCAACTACATAAGTGTGTAAGTGGGAACTCAGATCCTCACATGGCACAGTCCCTTCAGCAGAGGGGGATTCCACAGTAGGACTGAATCCACACGCATGCCATGGTTTTCCTACACATGCACATCAATGTACAGTTTCACTTACAGATTAGGTACAGGAACCAAACAGCAATAACTAGTAATTTTTTTAACAATATAACCTGATACAAATTATACAAAACATGAATTACTTCTGCAATTTTCCATTCAGTTTGGGGTGTTGTTGTTGTTTTTTATCATGCGTGGACACAAGTTATTGAAACATTGGAAATTAAATGGTGCTGCGGCTGCTCTGGAAAACAATCTGGCAGCCTGTCATATGGTTATAGTCTCCGTTTGACACAGTGATCCTACTCCTCAGTTGCAATGTCCACATGCACTGGAAACAAGTCCACACAGAAACCTGAGTACAAATGTGCCTGTCAGCTTCACTAATAGCCAAACAGACAGAGAAACCAGATGTCCTCACAGACGAGTAAGCAGGGCCTCTCCACACAGCAGAGCATCAATCCAGCCACACAAAGGAAAGACATACGGGCACAGCTACATGGGTGAACCCCGAGAGCACTGGAGTGAAGTGAAAAAGCCAACCACAGAGGACTACACACTGGGCGGCTAGATGGCTCAGGAGGGGAGGCACTTGCCACCTAGCCTGAAGGCCAGTCTGCTCCTCCAGGACCCGCATGGAAGGAGGGGAGAGCAGACTCCCGCAGTTGTCCTGACTTTCACACACTTGCCACTGGTTAGTACTAGAGCATGCAAAGCACATCACAGTAAAGATGTCTTTAAAGGTAAAAGCCTATGGGCTGCAGAGATGGCGCAACCATTACCAAGGCTAGGCTTACAACCAAAGGTAAACCATCTGTTTTACTTAAATACTTTTGCTGTTACGTAGTCACAATTATAAATCTGAAACACAGAATTCTCTCTTGAAGATGTGATTTCTGTACAGGAATCTTTTCAATACCGAATACACATTTTTACTGACCTGGAGAAATTTCACAACACATATGTAACAGTATGTAAACTTTATGTTCTTGTTCAAAATGAAAGAGTAGGCCAGTGTGGTGGCGCATGCTTTTAATCCCAGCACTTAGGAGGCAGAGGCAGGCAGATCTCTGAGTTCAATGCCAGCATGGTCTGCATAGTTAAGACCCTGTCTCAAAACAATAAACAAAATAAAAAGTAAATAAATGAAAAAATAAATGCACAGAACATATACACAAACTTTCTACATAGCTGGGATAAGGGGATTTTTCTTTCCTTTTTTTCATGTGTGTTTCTGTGTATGTGGTCTACACGTGGTACATGCATAAGCGTGTATGAGTGCACGAGACTACGTGTATGCACGTGGAAAGCAGAGCAGGACACTGGGGGTTTCCCTCCTTAGCTGTTCGCTGCTCTGCCGTCTTGACAGAGGCTCTCATAACCGGAAGCCCACGACATCACCACCCCCAGTTAGGCCGCTGCACAGTGAGAGCTCAGGATCCAACTGGCGGGTCCTCAAGCCCTACCCCTTGCCAACAATAGGGTTACAGCCATGTCTAGCTTTTTATGTGGATGCTGGGAATTCAAAAGTAGATCCTTATGCTAACAAAGCACTCTTATACACTGCACCATCTCCCCAAGCCCTACTTTTTGAAATTTCTAGGTGCCGGGGATTAAACCCAGGTCTTGGCAATAGTAAGCTTGCATTCTATCACTGACTTTTTTCCTTTTGCTTGCTACCTAATTCCTGTCGTTTTTCTCTATCAAGGTGAATTATCTATTTTAAAGTTTTAAGAATAACAGTATAAGCCTGTTGTAATGCTAACTACAGCTATTTAAATATTACATTTCCACATCCTAAGATACAGGACATTGGTATTGCTACCAGGCACTTTTTTAAACCCCATCATACTTAGACAGGAGGCATGAATCACTAAGGCTCCAAAATCCTACAATCTTATGGCGCCCACTTAACATCAGACCAGAAGAACAAGTTAAGAGGCAGCTCCTGCTGAAGAAGCCCCAGGAAGAACAGAGCTGCCCAGACTCACACTGAGACCGAACGGTTCGGCACGGCCAAACTCATCAGCTTCTTTACCTTTCAATTCATCTGCAAGATCACAGCCAAGAGTAACAGCTCTGCCCAGGAACCTTACCCGTTGATGGTAGAGGCCATGAAAACCAGGTAGGGCCCGAGCAGGCTCTTCACTAGGGGGAGCGGAATAGCGGCAGCTTCATCAATGACCACGAGCTCAGCCTGGCCCAGTTTCACAGCATCTGCAGGATGGATGTACTGTGGGGAAAGAAGATTCAGACTGTCAGTGTGGCCACCGAAATCCACCATACCCGGCGGCTAAGGACCTCACTGTCCTGTCCCCCCCATCCCACATCTACTTTTAGCAGGTCAGGAATGAAATGGGCTTCAGGCTGGCCACCTGGGACCAAACAGTTCACTCTCTGATTATGTGACCCTGAACAGAGCCTCATGTTCTGTTTCCTACAAAACAGAGGAAAGGGGTGGAGAGACGGCTCGGTCGGGCTCGGTCCGTGAAGTATTTGCTGCACAAACGCAAGGACCCAGGTTTGGAACCGGCCCAACACCACAGGAACGCAGCGCACAGACCTGCAATCCCAATGCAGGAGACAGAGATGAACTGCCTGGGGCTTGCTGGTCAGCCAGTCCAGCCCAATCTGGGGACTCAAGTTCAGATAACCAACGTGGACCTCTGGCCTGCACACATACTCATCTGTATATGCTCATTCATAAAAATATGCACACAGCATGCACGCACGCACACAGATACAAGGAAATACCCACTCAATGGCTGCTAAAGGAAGAAGCAAGCTCATTGTGTAAAAGGACCTTGCAAATAGCCTGGCTTACAGAATTGACCGACTGACAGTGGCTACATTCCTTTCCCTCTTTTGTGTCTCTTGTTTTTCTTCAGCCTCAGAGGCAGTGGTGAGAGGCACAGCTCTTACTGCATGTGACACTGGACTTCCATCTATGTGCTATGCTCTCTGTCCTGATGCCAACAACCTCTGGTGTGGTAGGCAATTTCCAGACTACTCTTTTTTTTTTTTTTTGGTCAGGGAAAGCAAGGGGGTCATCATGTAGCCCGGGCTAGCCTCAACTGGAGTGTGGTGATATATTGTGTACCCCAATAAACCTTGCCTAAGGATCAGAGGACAAAGCCAGTCACTAGATTAGACATAGAGGCCAGATAGTGGTGGCACACACTCTTAATCCTATCACTCTGGAGGCAGAGATCCGTCTGGATCTCTGTGAGTTCAAGGCCACACTGGGAACAGTCAGGCAGTGGTGGCACAAACCTTTAATCTCAGTACTGGGAAGCACACATGCCTTAAATCCTAGGAAATGATGGTAGGGCGGAGAAGGTATATAAGGCGTGAGAAGACAGGAGACCCTTTCAGGTGAGGACTCAGAAGAATTCAGTCAGAGGATTTGTGGAGTTGGTGAGGTAATAGGTTGGCTGTGGCTTGCTCTGCTTCTCTGATTTTTCAGCTTTCACCCCAATATCTGGCTCCGGGCTTTTATTAAAAGACCATCTAGATTCGAACAACACTGGAGATCCTCTTTCCTAAGTCCACATTGTTCCTTCTCCCACCCCCCACTACCCATCACCTCTTCCCTTTCCCCACCTCTCGTCTTGTCCTTAAGTACATAAACAACCCATCGGTTTCTTTAGGGTTTTCTGCTGTTTTTAAAAGGCCACGGAGGCAATATGAATAACCAATGAAATAATTAAAGATAATTCAATTTCATAAACAATCAGGAGAACTGTGGGAGACAGCATGCAGACAGACAAACCCAAATTCCTGGAATGGACATGGTGTACGGATCTGTAAACCAGCATTTAGGACATGAAGCGGGAAGTCTCAGGAGTCCAGGGCTCCACAGCAAGTTAGGGTCAATCTGAGTAACATAGGCAGACTCTGGCTCAAACCAAACCAAGTAACAACCAGAACAACAACCAGGTGTGAGGGTTCACACCTGTAATCAGAAGCTGAGACAGGAGGACAGTGAGTCGAGGGTCAAACGCAACAAGAACAAAAACTCATAGCTGCTGCACCGTACCCACAACGGCTGAAGACGTAAGAAAATAAAAACTCAAACCAAAAAGTGGTATGAAGGTAACGAGGAACAACACTGTAAAGGAGAATTTGGAAAAATCCCACAAAACTAGATATACACACATCTAAGTCTAAAGCTCAGCAATTCAATACTTGTTCTAGAAAACAAAACAAACACAAATCCTAGTTCCTCACCCAACACTTAAAGGTGCATCAGTCTGACCTGCAAGCGTCAATCTAGAGATCTGGCACCAGATGCAGAATAAAAAGGTGGACAGGCGCAGGGCAGTACATGCCTGCATACGGAGCACACTGCCACGCTGGCCATCCGAGGGCCAGGCTGGTCTCTGTGCTTTCCTACAGGCTTGATCAGGACAGTAAGAAGATCGGGCTCTTCTGGAGGTGGCTGGATCAGGGAGAGAGCTGCCCTTCTCACTCCTGGTCTCACATCTTCCATGGAATCCCATGTCTTGATTCTTAACTAAACAATCATCTCATAAAAGCACAGAAGTGGCCTCCAGGGAGCTACTGCTTTAATCTAATGCTCTTCTTTTTTCTCACTCTCCAGCCTAGAAAGAACACACTTGGAGTCTTAGAAAGCCAAGTCACCTCCTCTGCACTCACCCAGAGTCTACACACAAACAGAATCTTGTAAAGAAAGGGGGTTGGGTTACACAATTTTAAAGGGAAACCAGGGCTGAACTAAGGTACTTCAGGGAAATGCTTTCCTTCTCTGGTTTGCGTGTATCTCTTGAGTTCTAACAGTCCCCTGTAATCTGGGAGCCAGCAGCCCGCCCTACCCCAACCACACCAGCAGCAGTTTTCCCCTCAGCTGAGGTCATCTGGCAACCCTGGATGAAAGGGCAGGAAGAAGAGACCAGAAAAGGGGCTTCAGAGACGGCTTGGCAGTTAGGAGCCCTGGCTGCTCTCCCAGGGGACCAGGGGACTCAGGTTCAGTTCCAGCACCCACACTGGTAAATCCAACCATTTTTAACTCCAGTTCCAGGGGACCCAGAGCCTTCTTCTGGCGTTAATGGGCACCAGACACATCTGTGGTACATACATGCAGGCGAACACCCACACACATAAAATAATTAAAAAAAAAAAAAAAGGAATCTACTAAAACTAATAAAGAACCTTGGGGTCAAGGCATCAACAGTGGTGTTAGTTGTCCGCCTAGCCCTCCTTGACAGGTCTACTCACTGCTTCTGCAGGCTAAAGTTCAAGGACCACAAACTGCCAAGTTCACTTGGCTCGCTTCCCATGCCAATCTAACTTCCAAAGCAACCAATGAATCCATCCAGCAGGAGTCAGTGAGTCTCGGTGCCTCTGCGATCCTGTCACATGATGCCTCGTAGAGACTGAACAACACTGAAGCCTTCAGACAAATGCAGAGCATTTGGGCTTACAGAGTGCTCAAGATTTATGGAGCTCTCTGGAAAATGCTGTTTGAAAGGGAAATCGAGCACTGGCAAAGCCACAAAGATCCCCAGCACATTCTGCAAAGCTCTTTCTCCTTTGAAATGGTGATGTGATTGTTCTCGCTACAGATGTCCTATTTCAAAACCTACAGTAACTCAGCAAAACCTGAACTGATTAGAACCACAGTTTTTTCACTCACTAGCATACTCCCAGTCCCATTCATTTCAGTCAAGAGACAAACTGTACTTTTCAATCCTACTACGTGCATTTCTATTAGCCGACCTGAATGTCGTCTTCATATTCAGCTGAAAATCTGCAACAGGGTTCTCCCACACCACTGCTGGGTCCACAGAGCAGGACCCTGGCCCACAGAGCAGGACTGAGATGAGCCTCACCTGAATAGTCTGCCTGTGCTCTCGGAACACGTTGACCCTGATGACCGCTTTATTAAACTCGGGGTTTAGAGACTGTACGATCTCGTAATCCAGGTGCTCCTGGTGAAGAGAGAGTCAAACCCGTAACAAGTTACAGAGACTCACTACTGAGAAAGCAAGCATTCCACAGACCACTGGGCTTCTTCTGCATTACAGCAAAAGGTCCTACCCTACTTTCCTACCTGATACTGCAGAGCATCAAATCCTTTAAACACAAATTCAAACAGGGTGTGCAGGTTATCTGGGCTTGGGGAGGTGACAAAAATATTGGAATACCTGCAGAACAAAAGAAAAGGGGGAGGGTTAGAAATAAGGAGACTTAGGACATTTTAAAGAAGCAAATAAAATTGAGGAATTGTTTTTGGTTGCTTCTGTCCCACAAGCGATAACCATCATCAGGGAGAAGGAAGAACATTTTTGGGAACAAAGAGGAAAGCAACCAAGACCTGAGCACACTCCTCTTCAAAACCAATACAAGCAGGTTATGGATGTGCTGGTCGCAAGCCCTGGCACACAGTACCTCATCAGTTCAGGGCTGCCGAGTGGCAGAGTAGGAGAAGAGCTGTCAGCCCACAGAACCCACACTGTCCCCAACCCAGTGTCCTGACCAGAGGACAGCCTCACACTCATCACTAGCTGGACTATTTTGAAACTATGAAGTCATGGAGCTCAGTGGGTGCTTAGGCCAAGGCCACAGCTCTGCCAGCAGCAACTTGTTGGGGAATCTTGGGTAATTATTAGAACTCCCTGGGCCTTGGTTTACAACACATACAAAATGCCCATAGAACTCTAAGTATCACCACGGAAGATTGTCCACGCAGGACAATGGGTTGTAGGTCCCTCATCTAAGCTAGCAAAGCACACTGGGCAATTACATAAATACCCGACAAGGACAGAAAACAACATCTTACTGAAACAAGACCCCCAACCAACCAAGATCATAACACAGTTCACTTGTATTTGCTCAATCAGCAAAGCTGGTCACAGACACTCATGCTGACAGCTGTTCTTTGCATCTGTGCTTGTTTTCAAGGGAAGCAGCAAACAGAGAGCCCTGGTACTGCCTCTGTGTCCAGTGTGTCTCTCAATGACCTAGGGGAACAGTGCTGCTGATTCCACACAAGTACCCAAGACCCAGACAGAAGTCACATGGTGACCAGCCCTGATGAGGAACCAGAGACAATTCCACCAGGTTCCCGACCCAAATGCCACTGAAGAACCCTTACCCGAATGCCACTGCCCCAGCAATAGCCAGGCCCAGGGCTGCAGACTTGCCCCGTCCCCTGGCAGCGGTGAGTGCGACGGTACTCCTCAGGGTCTTCTCTGAGATCCCCTCAATGAATTTCAAGACAGCTTTGGCCTGTGTAAAGGGAAACATTAAGTGAACACCCAGAAGGGCTCCAGGTTCAGCTCTTACCACCGTCTGTGTGTAGAGGTCAGGCTGATGCCAAGGCCAACCCAAAGGGCATCAGTTCCTAGAGGCCAGAAAGCAGTGCTCAGCACCTACGTTTCTCACTCCCTCAGTCAGCTCCGCAGCTCTGTCAAGACCACAAGGACCAAGCGAGTGCCCAAGGCTCTCAAGTTTCTGTCTCCACCGTCGACCCCTTCCCCACACGCCATACTCTCAGGTACTTGCAACCATTGCTCTACAGCTTCACCCATACAAAAGGCATCTCAGACCTAAAGCTGAGGTAGAACAGGTCCCAGACCTCCATCTATTAACTTCCCCATCTGAGTTTAACTGTCCAATTCTCTGTGCTAAACATACCCTCAATTTTCTCACCCAACCCTGATTTTCTAGTACCCCCTTTTGGTGACTCCTTCAAAACAGCCTGCCATTCCTCGTGTCCTCCTCTCCAGCTCTGCTCACAGCCCCGTCCTGTCCCAGCTAACTCCATCCCAACAGCAGCTTCATAATTACCCTTCCTGCTTCAACCCACATCCCACCACAGCCTCAAGTCAGCTCAGCAGCCAGAAGGTCCTTTTATAACCTTGGGGATGCTTCCACGCTGTGCTAAGAGACACACAAAACTCTCCATGTCACCATCTCTCAAGCCACAGGCCTCCCAGTGGCCTTAATAACCTCCATCTCCCCGACCACTCCTTCTTGCTGAGCCCTGCTGGCCTCCTTGCTGGTCCCTAAGCACCCGAACCACATTCCTGCCTTAGGCCTATACAGCTGTGACCATTCTGCCCAGGGACTCATTCCTGTGGGGGGCTGTTCTCGGGTTCCTCGTGGCTTTACCCAGCTGTGGGGGGCGTTCTCGGGTTCCTCGTGGCTTTACCCAGCAGATCCACATAGAGGATGATTAGGACCACGGGCCTGAGTGCAGGTGTCTGAGATGGTCTGCACTTGGCTGTGCTGGGGGAGGAGGTCATTTGCTCCACCCCCTTGGCGTCTCTATAAAAACCCTGGGGCAGAGACAGTCGGGCCCGTTGGAAAAGGTTCCAGGCCCTCTCGAGGCTATCCTTTATTTTCTATCTGTT
>CABHPQ010155399.1:0-42617 GCA_902168405.1 Peromyscus aztecus
TGGTTATCCTTTGCTATTCTATTAGGAGTCAGCTTCCACCTGAATCCCCCTAGTGTCCTGAGCATTGTTTAGGCCCTAATCCTGAACTTTGTCTCTCAGTGAATAGAACTTTTATGAAAGAAGCCCCATGTACTTTGCATCCTCCACCAATAGAATCTATCCTTATGCTTATCACAGATCCTTCTTGTAGGCCCTAACCCCGAGCTCTGATTATTAGCTAGTAGAACTCATTCTTATTACAAAGGTCACAGATGCTTTGCTACTTTGCTTGGGAGTTTCTATGTAGCTATGCCTAAAGCTTTGTTGTGATAATTATCATGTGGAAACCTTCTCCCAAAGGTTTGCTATGCTTAAATGTGGAAGAAGAGTAAACCACCAGATCAGACTCTGGAAGTTTTGACCCAGTGCCTGCAAAGATGGTACTGACTGAGTTTCATTCTTTATCTCATTTGGATCATCTCAACACATTATTAAAAGCATATGAGCATGGATGGATACACTTACATACAAACAGATGAAAGGGGTCATAAGCTCCAAGTAAGACAATATGGGGAAAGAATAGAGGTTGTAGTTAAAGAAAAAGAAGGAAATGTACACGGGAATGTGGCCTATGGTGACATGCACTTTATGATGTGTGCATTTCAGCATGCCAGATCTGGGGGTTCTGGTGTGTGCTGCTTTGTCCTATAGGGAATTTTGAGTCAGTGCCAAGTTAAATGCCTTCAATCACTAGTTGGCCCCATTTGATAGAGTATTTTAAAAGTTCTTTGAACACTACACCTGCCCTCAAAGTTATGAGTTCTTAGTTCCCAATTCCTGTTCCCATTATCTTAATCAAGACACCATTTGACTGCCTATTAGAGATCAGCTGTAGGCGCTGTCTCTTGTCCTGCCAATCTCTCTGTTGATACATGTTGACTAAGTACTTCTGTAAAGTGTGTAGCACAAAGCTTACATGCCTCATGGTCAGAAATTCCAGGACAATAGATCTATTTTGAGGGCTTATGTGAGAGTTAATTTTTCTGAGAGATTTGAGCTTTATGGGGAAACGGAGAGTGGCAGTGAGAAAAATATAATTCTTTCTGCTTAAACCTACTGGATATATGCACAAAACTGGTGGGTCTTTTGGATTTAAGGTAGTTTAATAGGGGCTGGAGAGATGACTCAGCAATTAAGAGAACTTACTGCTATTATAGAGGACCTGGGTTTGTTCCCAGACCCCCATGGTGACCCACGATTACCCCCAACAACAGTTGTAGGGGACCCAGTGGTGTCTCTGGCCCCTGCAGGTTCCTGCATGCATACAGTGCACAGAAAACTCAAGTAGGCAAAACACATACATAAAAATAGCAAGAAGTTTTTCAAAATATGTATATAAAAGGAGAGGTTATTACTTAAGGTTATTATATAAAATCGGGGTGGAAAAGGAACACATCTGAGGGCTGGAAAGATGGCTCAGTAGTTAAAAGCACTGACTGCTCTTTCAGAGGTTCGGAATTCAATTCCCAGCAACCACAGTGTGGCTCACAGCCATCTATAGTGGGATCTGATGCCATCTTCTGGTGAAAAGTTGTACAAGTAGGCAGAGCACTCATACATAAAATAAATCCTAAAAAAAAAAAATAAAAAAAAAAAAAAGAAGAAAGAAAAAGAAAAAGAAAAAAGAGAGTGCATGGCAGGGACATATTTGAAAGGACAATCTGGTTTTATGTGAATTCACATAAAGCAACTGACATTATTTACATAGTATGACATTCACTGTAAAGAAAATCAGATAGATTTTGCTTATTCACTTCTTGAGTGGTTTCTATTCTATACACCTTCTGCTTAGGGATACTGTTTTTTTGCTTCTCCTGGGTGATTTCATCTTTCTATGTGACCCAGTCACTCCATCTTCAAAAGTTCAGATGTATACCTTCAGCTGAGAAGTAGGATTCTTGGTGCTACTTGAGTCCCAATATTTAGTTCACTTTTTAGCCCCTAACTTCCTTAAAAGATCAAAACTTGACACTTAGACCAACTGTACCCCGTAGAGATGTACTTGTGTTAGCCTTGTTAAAAGCAGTGTCAGCGGTCCACGGGACTTAGACTTACAGCCACATGCAGTTAGAGCTGGGAGAGTAGGAGCGGGCACTTACTTTCTCACTCACTCCTAGTGTGAAAATTATTTTTAGGACATATACGAATTGTCATGGAGTGATTTTATTTCTTTTGTCTCTTAGTACTGGGCTATGGACATCTAAAGATCAAACACCAGGGGATCAACACTTTATAGAGTATTATGTTAGTGAATATATAACTTTCAAGGAACTATTGTATCCTACACATAAGATGTGTTCTAGGATATGTGTGGTATATGACTGAGACTATCTGTATTCAGATTTACAGCAGAGAGGAGACAATGGAGAACAAAATCTTACATCTTGAGGGGGTATAAATGAAAGACTGATTCTGGTATGAGAGACACGAGGTTATTCTGCTAGAAAGGTGAGTTGTCCTTGATGTTGTCTGAGTCTCAGTATTTCCATAGACAGTTGCTTAGTGTACACGAGGCAAAAAATACTTGGAGAAGGAAAAGAAAATCTTAGTGTAATCTTAACCATAAGGATGAATTGCTTTGTTTAACTGAAAGTCCAAGGAAAGCTTTGCATTTTCTGTCAGATTTCCTTCCTCCTGTTGGCCTCTAGAGGATTATTTATGAGACCTATAAAAGCCCCACATATTTGGAATAGTTTCTAGCCCTCTTACTTCTAGTTGTAGCTATTTGCTGAGTTCATCTCTTTTTCCTTTTTTCAAACATTGCCAAACACGAGAAGGAACAACAAACATTAATTTTCTGCCTCTTGCCAGTTACTTACTCTAGAGCAGAACTTCTTTTTGTGTGTGGTAGGGTACACACCTCTGTGCCTGTGCTTGTGGAAGCCAGAGGTTAACAATGAGATGGCTTCTATCACCACATAGTTTTTGAGACAGGGTCTCTCCCTGAACTTAAAACTTGTCATTTCTTGTAGACAAGCTGGCCAGTGAGGCCCTGGGATCCTTCTGTTCTGCCTCCCAGCACTGGGTTATAGGCATATGCCACCATACTTACCTTTTTACATGGGTGCTGGGGATATAAACTTGGGTCCTCATGCTTGCCCACTGACCCATTGCTTCAGCCCCTAAATAGACGTTCTCAACCTCAGTAGTAGTCCAGCTAGCTTTTGGAGGTGAGACTGTAGGTCTCCTAGTAACATCTCTGAGACCTGATAACTATTATAGTTAGTGGCTGTGGGGAGAGTCACACCATACAACAGAACTCATGCGGGAAGTTTATTGGGGTAAGAGAGGGGAAAGGACACAGAGGCTGGCCTCTGGAGGTGAGAAGCAGCAGATAAAGAGAATGGGAAATCAGAGGAGCTTGCCTTTTATAAGGGGATTTAGCACATTCACACAGGAAGTGGCCATAGATGAATACATATTCTGTCAGGACCCCGAGAAGGCCATCTTAAATGCCTGAGTACTAACAAGCACATGCACACAGGGGGTGCTCTTAGTGGCTGCAGCTGAGGACTCTGAGGGCAGGCCAGTATAATGCTCCAATGCTGATATTCCTCCCTTTTATTTATTATAAAAAGGTGAGGAAATAGGAAGGGGTGGCAGATGAGGCGGGAATGAGGGCACTGTGTTCTTGAGACTGCTTCATGTTGACCTGGGGCCATTGACATCTTTGGGTGAACCTGAGAAAGCTGGGATAATGGCCATGTCCTGGGATAGCTGGCTGTTTCATTTTGCTGTCCAGACTCTGTGGGACCATCCAGAACTGCTTGGATGTGGCAAGATGTTAAAAGCAGAAGATAAAGTTAAGTT
The DNA here is from genome assembly GCA_902168405.1 of Peromyscus aztecus. Taxonomy (NCBI): domain Eukaryota; kingdom Metazoa; phylum Chordata; class Mammalia; order Rodentia; family Cricetidae; genus Peromyscus; species Peromyscus aztecus. The sequence goes on from CABHPQ010155399.1 coordinate 3,850, forward strand.
TAGGGGGAGAATTTTTTTCTTAGGTCCTGGTAATTGAGAGATGGGAGTCCCAAAACCAGGGAAGGTTGGGAAACTTAAATGTTGTATTGTGACGATACTTATCTAGAGTGCCTCTGACCTGTTCAAGGTGGATCCAAGTTGACTCCTATAGTAGGACAGGCCCATAGGGTCGAGGAAATTGGCTTAGACCATTTGCCAAAGCATACACATAACATACTCCTTATGAGCCAACCTGGAGTCTGCCTGAGGACTAGCAACAGGAGCTGTCAGAGTTCCTGGTCACTGTCAAAGTTCCTGATCATGTTCAGCCAATGAGGGACAACCACACAATGCTACCATATTGGGACACAGACTGGGTGCTGGGAGGAGGGTATATAAGGCCTTCTCCATTGTTAAATAAAGCAGTTTGTTATTTGCCTTCAACTGACTCCCAGTGTCTGTGTCATTGACGCCGTGCCTTCTCACCCCTTCCCCCAAGGGAGCTGTTAGAATCCAGCAACATCTGGTGCTTGAACATGGGGCTTCTGTTACTTTCTCTCAGGGCAGGTTCTGATCATCTCCCTCTCTTTACTCATGGTGCTTGACAGCAACCCCAAGACAGTGTGCTTTGCTGAGAAGGCCCCTCAGTGTTGTGTTCTTTCCGTCCCTTTGAGAGGTAAGCATTGGGACCCCTATTTCTTTCCTTCTTTTGTGTTGTCTGTCATGTTTGTCTGCCCATCCCATTAGGAAGGCACATTTTTTTTTCATTTCAGTTTGCCTGGCACCTCTACATAAGGATTGACCCCTCAGGAGGTGGAACCAAGGCTCAGCTCCCAAATGCTGTCCCTCATCCAGAGACACCATGTGGGCATATAACCATGGCCTAAAAAAACCACAGAAGTCCTCCACTAAGCACAAGACATAAGGGTCTGATACAAATTCTACCCCTGTTGGCTGTCATCTTCTCTCTGACTGTTGTTTCCCTCTAAAAGACGGGTAATCTTTTCATCACCCCCATCAATTCCCTGTTGGATATCTCTGAGATCCAATGATGAGAAGACAGACAGTTTGGGCCCCGGGAAACTTCTCAGTTTGGGTCCTGCCAAATCTGTCAAGGTGAACATAGTTGTCAGTATGGGCCCCCAACATAGTTGTCAGTATGGGTCCCCAACATAGTTGTCAGTATGGGCCCCCAGAACTCTGTCAAGGAGAGCACAGCTATCAATTTGGGCCCTGCCAAATCTGTCAAGGAGAATGTAGCTGTCAGTTTGAGTTTCACCAAATCTGTCAAGGTGAAGGTAGGCTGTCATTAGTCATGCACTGCTACCCCCTCTGCTCCACCACCACTGCTGGCAGCTACCCTTCCGGCATGGTATTCTTGTGGTGATATACCCTAATACCTACCTGCCTCAGGAGGTGGCTATTCTCCCATGGTGCCAGATGTCTTACAACCCTCACAGCCTGTGCCACTATCAGTCTGTAGGCCCATAGAAGCCTTCCTGTTCAAGATAGGCCCAAATGCCAATGCCTAGCCCTGGATTCCCATCCCCATAGCTGATCTCTCCCTCATCCAGAAGGCAGCCAATGAATCAGGCCCAGATTCCTCCTACTTTCAGCAGGTCCTTGCTCAATGGTCCATGCAGTTACAAACTTACTTTGATTGGTACCATTTGCTTAAAGTTGTGTTGGAGCCTGTGGTCTTTCTCAGTTAGAGATCAGTCTATGATGATCAGGCAGACTCCAAGGCCTGGACAAATATCTTACTTAAAGTCCTTAAAGAATTTTTTGAGTTTGCAAAAAGGTTAGTTTTAGGCACATTAGTATTTCCACTGTTTATAATCTGTACTGAAATTTACATTGTAGAAACAGCAGTGTACTCATCATGCCTTTGAGTCATTAGAAAGCAACCAAAGGGAATTAAAAATCTTAAGCTTGTGGCTATGGTAGTAGTAGTATAGTGGTTAGTACTCTGCCAGAGCTAGGTTAATAGCGTATCAGAATTCTATAAATTAATGTTAAGGCTATGAGCATTTGGAATCTTAATGTAATAGCATAGCGAGAAAGAGAAATCTGCAACATGTTTCATTCTTTTATACATCTGAAATGGCTTTCTCCTTATCACCACTTAAGCTTCTCCATCTTCACCTAAACATACTTAAAGCACCTGATCCTTTCTCATCACCACACCATCACCTTGACACCCTCTTTCTGTCCAATTTACCAGGAGACACAGGTGGTTGATTACTGAGGGCAGTCATTGTAGAAAGTTCCTTTTAAATAAAGGAATTATAAAAAGTTACATTGAAATTTGTTCTATGAGTCTCTTTTTTGCTGTCTGGGAGGGTGTGGAATCTCTGGGGTGCTGTTGGTTCCTACCAGCTGGGCATGTTTGGTAGTCTTTGTGGCTCCAGCTTTGTGACTAATGGTTGGCAGTCCTGTAACAATAGCTAATTATTGTTTGATTAGAGATTTTTGAATGTGTCAATGGAGATACATAGAGAAGAAATTGATGAAGCAGGGTGTGATTAGTAGGCACAGAGGAAAAAGGAGAGGGGTCAGGAAGAAAGCATCCACATCCATATGGCGTTCTTAGTTCAGTAGAGTTGAGCACAGCTGTAGGGTGAAGCCTCATTCTTCTGGAATTGGGGACAAGGCAATTGATCTCAGTGTCCTCTGAAACTTAAGGGAACAGGGCCCTGTTGCAATTGATGTGTATGAAAGAACATTGTCTTGAGGAAAGGGATTAAAGGGCTTGAGGTGGGATAAATGAATCCAGTGAGGGAGGCCCTCAAGCTTAGCAGCTGTGGGGATTATAAGAATTACCTTGGAGGGGCCCTGCCATTTAAGGGAAAGGGGTGAGGGACATTGGTCTGTAGAATAGAGAAGGACCTGATCCCCGATGTTGATTAGGGATGGACAGGGGTTGGTGCATGGTAGGGGTAGGGAGTGGTCAGTTAAGTTCCATAGGAGAGAGCAGAGATGACAGAGTAAGGGAGTGAGTAGGTGATCAGGGAGAGGTGAGCGTTTGGCTGAGAGATGGGGGTTAGAACTGGCCTCCCATACATGAGCTTGAATGATGAGATGGAAAGGGGTTGCTTGGGGGAGATCCTGGAGCCTGAAAAGAGCCAGAGGCAGGAGCTTTACCTAATCAAGGTGAAGTTCCTGTGACATTTTAACAAGAGTGTTTTTTTGGGAGTGGTTAGTTTGTTTTATCTTTCTTGAGGACTGGGGATGGAATGGGATACTGAAATGCCAAGGAAGGCTGAGGGCTTTAGATAGGGTTTGGGAAACCTGGGAGGTGAATTCAGGACCACTGTCTGGAAGGAGGTGGGGATTCCAAATCGGGGCATGATATCCCAGAGAAGGAAGTCAGAGACTGTCTGAGCTCTTTTGTTAGTGCTTGGGAATGCCTCTATCTAGCCTAAGAATGTATTCACTAAGACCAGGAGGTACCTAACTCATCTGACTGAGGGCATATGGGTAAAGTCAAGTTGCTACTAGTCCCCAGGAGGGAGCCTCTGGCCTGGTGGGTAGGAAAAGAAGGGCTGTAGTATTTGGATTTGGGGTCTGACATTTGACAGATTTTACAAGAGGCAGTAATAGTTCTTGAGAAATGCAAGTCCTCAGGGGTGGGCTACAGGTGGGCCTTGACAAAGTGGGATAGAGCTTGGCTATTAGGATGAAAGAGCTGGTATAGACAGGGGGTGACAGTGGGGATATGGGTTGTAGTGCCAGGATTCCCTGCAGTGGGTGAGGTGAGTCTGGACCTCAGGAAGACTGCAGTTCTAGCTGCCTCATCAGCTCGGTTATTTCCCTTAGAGATGATGGAGTTGTTGGTCTGATGTGGACAATCCTTATAGCTGTGGGGAGATCGAGGCTTTTAGCATGGCCATAATTTGACCTAAGTTGGTTATGGACCCTCTTTTTGCAGATGGCACTCTTTCCAGATGGCAGCATGGGACAGGAAGATATGAAAAGCATATTTGGAGTCTATATAAACATTTAGGGATTGTCCTTGTGCCAATTGGAAGGCATAGGTGAGAGCTATTAGTTCAGTCTGTTGGTTAGTGGTGTGGGCAGGGAGTGCCTGTGCCTCAACCACCTCAGTATCTGACACTATGGCACCGCCTGCCTTTTGGGCCCCCTCATATAAAAAGGAGCTGTCATCTGTGTACCAGGTATAAATGGCCTGAGGCAATGTGTCCTCCTGTATGTATGAAGGATAGGGCAGTAGTTCCTTTTGGGTTTCAATGCAAGAATGAGATGAGGAATAGTCAGTATTTGGTCAGGGAAGAAATTTTAAGAAACTGAGCAGCGGGAAAGATTGGAAGGTAAGTGTGGCATCTTCTACTCGTGCCACCTGGAGAGAAAGAACCCAGGAAGGAGGTAGAGTTTGTAAGCCCTTATAAGTTAAGAGATGGGACAGGTTGTGGGAGGAGAAGATAGTGGTAGGTGACCCAAAGGTTAGTTTTTTTGATTCATGAATGAGGAGCTCAGCAGCTGCTAAAGCATGTATGCAGGGTGCCCATCCCTGGGTGGTAAGGTCTAATTTTGTTGACAAATAAGCTATGGGTGCAAAGGAGGGTCCCAGTTGGTGGCCTAGGACCCCAAGGGCATATCCCTCTTTTGCTGTTACATAGAGGGAGAAGGGATGGGTTAGGTCTGGGAGACGTAGTGCTGGAGCCTGAAGGAGGGCCTGTTGGAGCTTCTGAAAGGACTTAGTAAAGGGAGTGAGGAGGGGTTCATGTGAGGGGCCAAGGGCTGCCTCATATAAGGGGCAAGGAGGGAAAAAAGAGGGGATCCAGGAACGTAAGAAGCCAGCTATTCCTAGGAACGATAGACTCTCCTCTTTAGTAGAAGGGACTGCAAGAGAGTGGATTAGGTGTTTTCTATCCAGGGTAATGGCTGTGGGTTGGGGTAATGTAGGTGACCTGGGGAGTGGACCGTTGGACCTTGGAAAGTGAGACTCTAGCCTCAGCTGGACATGAAATTTAGAAGAGCAGATGTAGACGAATTTCTAAACAGTCTTAGTAAATAAGAAACACAGAGCCAAATACAGAGGTATTAGTCAAAGAGATCAGAGAGCCACAACTACCTTATCTAATCACCTCGCCACGCCACCATCGCTTCCCCTGAGAGAGCTTCTTCCTGCCTAACCTGCATTTTTATTGCTTTCCTGTTCTGCCTTCTCATTGGCTCTAAGCCCAGCCACATGACTTCCTCATCACTGCCTGTCCATACAGACCTCCAGGTCTCTATGGTTCATACTGGGATTAAAGGTTCGTGTCACCATGCTTGGCTGTGTCCTTGACCACACAGAGACTCTTCCTGCCATGTGATTGGATTAAGGGCATGGGCTACCACTGCCTGTCTTCTGTTCCTGGCTCATTATGACCTCTGATCTCCAGGCAAACTTTATTTATTAACATACAAATAAAACATCATATTTCAGCACAATTAAAATATCACCACAAGCAGAGGTGTTAGTTTGGCTTATTTGTAGGGGTGGACTGCAGAAGAGAAGGTCATCTACATACTGTATGAGTTTAGATTTGGGAAGAGACAGAAAGTAGATCAGAAGTCAGGGCCTGGCCAAATAGGTGTGGGCTGTCCTGGAACCTCTGAGGTAGGACAGTCTAAGTGAGCTGGGTAGAGAGGTGGGTGTCAGGGTCAGTCCAGACGAAAGCAAAGATATTTTGAGACTGAGTGCTGAGAGGGATAGAGAAGAAAGCATCCTTGAGATCCAGGACTGAGAAATGGGAGGTCCCTGAGGGGATAGTGGAAAGGAGTGTGTAAGGGTTAGGCATAACAGGGTAGAGCAGGGCCACTGCAGAATTAATGAGCCGGAAGTCTTGAACCAAGTGGTAGGTCCCACTGGGCTTTTTAACTGCAAGTATGGGAGTGTTGAAGGTAGAAGGTGTGGGACAAAGTAGTTTTTTTTTTTCCTTAGGAGGTCAGAGATGATAGGTTTAAGTACCCTGAGACTCTGGAGTAAGAGTGGCTACTGGGCTTGTGTAATGTACTTGGTAGGGTTCTGTAATTGGATGAGAATGGGAGAATGGTGTTTAGCTACAGAGGGGTTTTGAGTGTCCCAGACTTGGGGGTCCACCTGGGAGGCTGGCAGAGGATATGACGTGTTGGAACCAGTAGGGTAGGTGGCTAGGAGGAGGAGGTGAGGGGCTGCTGGTGAGTCTGGGGTCAGGCAAATGGGGGAAACAAAAGAAATAGAGGCTCCCACTTTGGTTAAAAGATCCCTTTCCAGTAAGGGGATGGGACAAGTTTGCACCATCAGGAAGGAATCAGTGAGAGGAATAACCCTGAAAACACAATTGAGTGGTGGGGTCTGGTAAGGTAGGTAAGGCTGTCCCTTTACCCCAACAATAGGGGAATGAGATGGGGAGGTGGGTCCCCAAAACTCCATCAGGACTGAATAAGTAGGCCCCAGCATCTAGGAGAAAGGAGATGGTTCTTCCTGATACTCTAATGAGTACACGGGGCTCCCTGTCAGAAACGACAGTGGTCAGGTCAAAGGAGCCCGGGCCCTTTCAGTTATCCATGGCCAGACCTGAAAGGTTGGCTGGAGGGTGGTCTGCATCTGATGTCCCCATGCTACATGGGGCATGGGGGCAGTCAACAGTTCAGTGTCCCTCTTGGTGGCACCCTGGACATGGCCTGGGTGGCCTGTGGGGATCAGGGCAGGTCCTGGCCCTGTGACCCTCTTGTCCATGTTTGAAGCAGGGACTCAGTGGTCCTGGAGCCTTAGGAGGCAAGGGAGCCCAGGCAGTCACCAAAGCTGGTTGAATGGCCTCAGCCAGCATTTGGCATGTCTGTTTATGGACTTTTTCATCTCTCCCATGGTACACCTTAAAGGTCAGCACTAAGACTTCTGCCTGTGGGGTGAGAGATCCTCTCTCCAGACACTTAAGTTTGGCCCTAATGTCAGGGAAGCTCTGGGAAAAGAAATAGGTCATAAGGAGTTAAATGCCCTCTGGGTTTTCAGAGTCTAGATTGGTATAGTGTAAGAGGGCCTTTGTGAGGCATTCTAGGAACTGAGCCCGGTTTTCCTGTTTATCCTGGACAATTTCTTGGAGTTTTTCATAGTTAACTGGTTTAAGGGCAGCCTTATGGAGACCAGCCAGGAGGCAGATTGTAAACTGATCTCTAGCTAGAACACCCTCTGGGCTATTATTATAGTCCCATCTGGGATCCCTGTCGGGGGCTGCCTCAGTCCCGACCTGATGAGCTACATTAGTCGGGTATATTTAGCCTGCTCCCAAACTCACCCGCATTCCTCAGGAAGTAGGTTCTTATCTAGAATCATATACACATCAAGGAAGATGAGACTATACAATTGGGTGATGTATTGGAACTCTTTAATGAAAGAAGTAGAGTTTTATGTACAAGACCCCAGCTTTTTTCTCTATTTGAGAGAGTTCACTTGAGGAAAAGGGAACACATACCGTAACCAGTCCACGCACCCTGGCAGCCTCTCGCAGAGGGAGAACTGTGGTCGGGTTGGACTGGATAGGGAGGGATGGAGGGTGTTCCATAGCAGAGCAGGAGCAAGTAACGGGGGATGAAAGTGGGTGCAAGGAACAGGGGCCAAGGCTGAGTAGGCGTGCGCTGCCCTGTATGCTGTCACACAAGGACAGAGGCCAAGGGCTCTAAGCCTGAGACATGTGGTTGCCTGGTATCAGGGTTGGCCAGTGGGGCCAACAGGTGAGAAACCATGCCAGAGAGACGAAGCCTCACTCCTGGGAAATGGCCAGGGGTGATTGTTGGTGAAGGTGGTCAAATGTAACCTTGAAGACCATGGTTGAGTGTTCCCTATCTCTTAGAACATCAGAGAGGTGCTGGACACTCAACAGTCACTCCCACGGGTCCAGGGAAGCATGTATGCCGACTTGGAGAAGGGGAACTTACCAATTGTTGCCAGTGTTGGATAGAGAGCCCAGTCAGTGGTTAGTTGGAAAGTGAGGCTATGGCAAGTGGAAGGGGTCCAGGGTCCCAGCATGCCTCAGACTGCCTGCAGGAGGGAGGGACCACCAGGAGGGCCTGTAGAGCCCTGGCACCAATGTTGAGGTTAGCAGTGGTGGGAGAGAGAAAGTCACACCATACAACAGAATTCACATGGGAGATTTATTGTGGTAAGGGAGGGGGAAGGGATGTAGAGGACAGCCTCTGGGGGCAAGAATCTGCAAAGAAAGAGAATGGGAAACAGGAGGAGCTTGCCTTTTATAAGGGGATTTAGCACATGCACACAGGGAGTGGCCGGTGATGATGATGTATTCTGTCAGGACCTGGAGCAGGCCAGCGTAAATGCCTGAGTACTAACAAGTACATGTGCACAGAGGGTGCTCTTAGTGGCTGCAGCTGAGGACCCCGAGGGCAGGCCAGTGTAATGCCTGAATGCTAACACTAACCACCTGTTCTCTGCTGCAGTTATGACCAAATAGTGCTCCTGATACTGCCAAGCTTCCCAAAGGGCTCACAATGGTCCTGTCTCAGAGTTACTTTTCCTAGGCACATGATCTACATTTCAGGTTTCTGAAAATGATAGCTGTGATAAAATCACTTCCCTCTTTCCACCATCTGGTGGTTATTTCTGGAATGTCCTTTACTTCTAATTTTGTGCTTACTAATAATAGGTTTTTCTCATGGTATCACTGCACTTTAAGATGCTAATTCCTTTATTTGGGAAACCAGTAATGAAACAAACATGTTAAAAGCTTAGCACAGTTAGTTCTTTTTTCTCTTGGAGGGTTTGGCCAGAGTGTGACTTTTAGGTGAATCTTAACTCATATTAGCCTTTTCTTCATGAAGTGAGCACACAGTAAACAGAACATGAGAAATACCTAGTAGCTGCTTTTGTCCCAGAAATGAGGATTGAATCTAGAATCTCGAATATACTAGGCAAGTCTCTAGGCCACACTCTAGTGTCTTCCTTTTCTCAGTAGCTATCTAAGTATATACTATTGGGAGAAACCAGTCATGTGGGATAGGTACAGGGCTAGGAATGGGCTGCGATGATGGGAATGACTCCGCAGATAGCTGCTGTGCTGGGACAGTTTCACACAATAGTACGGGAAAAGAAATATTTTGGTGAGTAATTAGTCCTTTCTGAAATTCGGAACAATTATTCTCACTGAAAATCCTATAGATCTTTTAAGAATTACCAGTATGAGTCCTTCCAGAGTAACTATTTGATCTAGACTATCTCATCTAGGATATCTATGTTGTTGATGCTATTGTTTTAAATTCCTAGGTTTCTCAGTGCAACCCATCTTTGAGAACTACCAGATGATCTGTAGGGTTGTCAGAACAGACACTATCGGAAAGAGAATTATGGGTTCATTTGATGCAACATTAAATCAGGTCTGTATAAAGTAATAAGGAAGCTAAATATGCACTATGGCTTGTAGGTTTTACAGCCTCCACTCCCTTGAAACAGTGTTGTATTCTGTCTCCTGTCCCATGAGATCTTGACACTCCATATCAAGTTGGGGAGAGTGGACAGTTTTCTCACAAACATGGGTATCTAGCTCTCTTCTGTTTAGAGCCTTGGTTTCTTGTATTGTGGTTTTGTAGTTTTCTCATATGGTCTTACACATACTTTGTTAGGTTTATTTTATTTTCATGGGGTTGCAGATGGGCCCATGGTGCTGCATGCTGTTTAGGGTTTCTCTTTTCTTTCTTCAGTACTAATGTTTCTACATTTAAATCTCAAACATTCATTTCTGAAATATGCAAAAGTTAGTAAATTTTGAATGTTGACTTGTATCCTGTAGCCTATTATAATTAATAATTAATCAAGCACTACTTCTAATAGTTTTTTTTTTTTTTTTTGTCAATGCTTTGAAATTTCCTATGGAGCCTGCCATGTCATTTGTGAACAAAGGGATTTTGATTTCTTTCTATCTTCAGTATGTGCACGTACATGGCTTTGTTGTTGTTGTTTTTGTAAGCCAAATTTGTTTTCCTTTACAGAATTAAAACAGAGAAGTACTGACATGTAACTGGTAACTGGGATTTTGAACATTAATTTGAGGACTATTTTATAATTATGAAGACAGCTGTCCCTGCTAAATACAGTATGAACATGCAGGCCATAGTTGACCTTACAGACCCCAGCAGCAGATAGATCAGCAATTTAGTTCATGCTTTACTATTGAAAGTAAAATTTAAAAAATATTTCAAAGCTACTCACAATTTGACAGTGTAAATCATTTTGGTTGTTAAGCGACTTTGAAAACTCAGTAATAATGGTCTTTATCACCCCTGTGTAGAAACTGTTCTTTCTTCCTAATTCACCTTATTGGTATGTTTTTCTGTTTCATCCTTTTTTTCTTGTGTGTGTGTGTGTGTGTGTGTGTGTGTGTGTGTGTGTGTGTGTTCAGAAGACAAGTTTTGTGTAGGTTTCTACCTTTGTGGAGGTTCTGGGGATGAAAGTCAGTTTGTCAGGCTTGCATGACAAGTACTTAATCTCTTGGGCCACCTCACCAGTCCATTCTTTGTTACTTAAAAAAAAAATTTACTTATTTTTATTTTATATACATTGGTATTTTGCCTGCATGTATGTCTGTGTAAGGGTGTCAGATTTTGGAGTTACAGACAGGTGTGAGCTGCCATGTGGGTGATGGGAATTGAACCTGGGTCCTCTGGAAGAGCAGTCAGTGTTCTCAATCTCTGAGTCATCTCTCCATCCCTCTTTATTACTTGTTAAAAGAAAACATTTCCGTTTCATTATTCTATGAATTTGAAAGTGGGATTAGTCAATTTATTCTGTTATCTAAGACTGTAAAGTATGATCAATAGGTAGTCATAATTCTATAACAGAAAATTTGCAGAGAAAAACCTATTTTTTGATTTTGTTTATTTTTTGTTCTGTGTGTATGATGGATGTTTTGCCTGTGTGTATATCTGAACACCATGTGTATGTAGTGCCCACAGAGGCCAGAAGAGAGCATCAGATTTCCCGGAGTTGCCATGTGCATTCTGGGAACTAAACTCTGGTCCTCTGTAGAAGCAGCCAGTGCTCTTAAGCCCTGAACCACCTCTACAGCACAGAAAAACCTTATTTTTGAGATAGTGTTTTACCATGAACCCTAGGCTGGCTTGAACCCATGATCTTCTTGCCTTAGCCTCCTCAGTGCTCAGCTACAAAATAACAATTGTATTTCCCTGTAAACAGTAATTATCTCATTTGGGCAAAGGTAGGGCTTTCTATTCTTCTTCTTCTTCTTCTTCTTCTTCTTCTTCTTCTTCTTCTTCTTCTTCTTCTTTTTTTTTTTTTTGACAGGGTTTCTCTGTGTAGCTTTGTGCTTTTCCTGGAACTCGCTTTGTAGACCAGGCTGGCCTCGAACTCACAGAGATCCACCTGCCTCTGCCTCTGGAGTGCTTGGATTAAAGGCGTGCACCACCACTGCCAGGCTAGACTTTCTATTCTTAAGTGAGTATCTATGAAAGACCAACTATTGAATAGGGAACTCAACCTCCAACAAAAACCAAAGAGCCAGAAAAGTAGAAAAATCAGTATATCTTGTCCTCCAGACACAGGAACCTAAACACAATTATACAGTTCCTCCTCTTTTCTAATCAATTCAATAGTAACCATTAAAAAACAAAAAAACAAAAACAAAAACAAAAAAAAACAACTTACCTCTAGTGCATATTATGGAGGAAATAGGAAGTGATTGTATCCAAGACATGCCTTTGCTCTATCATGTTTTTTTTCCCTCCCTCCCTCCCTCCCTCCCTCTCTCCCTTCCTTCCTTTCTATTTTTTTTGCAGCAGAAACAGAGACAATTTATTTGAAATTATAGCATATATACACAATGGAATTTTATTCAGTGATAAAGAAAAAGGAAATCATAAAATTTGCAGGAAAGGGAAGTTAAGTAAGATGACCCACACTCAAAAAGACAGATATCCTATGCTCTCTCCTATGTGACGGTCTTATAATTACATAAACAAGTGGAAGGGGAGCACAATGTGGTCTGTGGATTAAAAAGGAGACTATGAGACTGAACAATAAAGGGTATCTGTGACACAAAAGTGGAAAGGAGACTGTGGTGGAAGGTGTGGGATGACGTCATTTCAGAGCCATTGTGGGAGGAGAAGGTGTGGCAAGGAACAAAAACAAATGTTCTTTGAAGATGCATGCCTTAATAAAACCCAATACCGTGTGTGCTGATTTAAACAAACATAGTAAGTGATGAAAATGGGAGTGGTAGCGTGCTTCCAAGTGGGAAGACATGGGCTTGGAAGGAGAAAGCCATCTGCTGAGCTCAACTGGAGCTCATGCACTAAGAGCTGGGGCTTTCACACACCATAGCACAGGCTTTTGTACTCTGTGGGCTTTCTTACGTGTACTCAGTTACATGGAGTTTTACATTCAACTTCATACACTGCATGTATCATTGGCAACCTTCATCTCCACCCAAGATGTACATTCCAGTATTCTAGGACATGCTGGACTCTGTGGAGTGCATCTGTATCAGCACAGTGATTTCGGTCAGTCAAGATTTCCCTTCTCATTGGCAAGTGCTAATTTTGTAAGGCATTCCTGATGTTAATCTCTAGCTTCCTCTTCTGCATCACAACTGGTACTTCAGTGATCTAGTACATCTGTCTCAGCTAGCCTGTTATGATTCATGCAAACTATCTACCAAATGACAACAGACAAAATACCCACCAATTCAGAGGGCACTCTCAGATGATAAAAAAACGATTAGGCAGGTAGAATTTTGAGAAGAGGCCACCAAGAGACCATAGATTTAATATTCTTTCTCCTTTTGCAAATAAAAATGAAGAGCCTCAAAAATATATTGTAATCACATGGAAACAGGCAAATTTCCTAAGAAGACAACAATCTCAGGCCTCTGAATACTTATCCATAATAAATAAAGCCATCACCTTCAGCCGCTATTCAAAGTAAGTAATGTAAAAGACATCCATGTGCCACAGATACAGAGAAGATTAAAACAGAGCTCAAATGCTCATGTAACATCACAGTCACAGGAGGAGCAGCTTTTGTAGAGAAGAGTGACTATGACTGGCCTATACATTTGTAAAGCAACAAAGATGTGATCAGAAAAGCAAGTCCTCAAGGGAGAATGCAGGAAGATTTCTGATAGTGACAGATGAGTCTGTAAGAAGGAGATGAGAGCTATCACATGTGATGCTTATGGGATTCAGGAAGGCTACTGACTAGGAGGCTCAGTTCACTGAAGGGATGAAGAAGTGCCAATGATTCAACAGTGCACCTGCTGTGAAGAAAGGATATCCCCTGAGGAGGGAATGCTTCAGCCTGTTTCCCAATAAGATGGCCAATGTTGTCTGTCCGAAGGCCATGCAGGATGACAGGAGACACAATATTGAATCATGGCTTTGTTAGTGCCTTACTAATTGGAATAATGTTTTCTTTTTAGTGAATGATGGTGTCCAGTGAACACCAATTCATGGCATCTTCACCCCGAACTGCAGGAAGCAGCCCCAAAGGGTGGAGGATGTTAGCTTGTTCTGGGGATAGATAGTCATCACTCCTACGGAGATCATGTAACATCGTTATCTCCACTGCAAGAAGCAAATTTTGGGGATTAACATGCGCCTGGTACATGTGACATATACCAGAGTTGAGGAGTTTTGTCTTGGGAGGAACCAAATGCAAAGTGTGCTTGTGTATTTGGAAGGAATGAAACCTGCAGATAGGACATCTTTCATGAAGCCCTAGACCCTTTCAATGGGAAGCTATGGTCAGTCTGCACCTGGAATCAATCAGATTCATATATCTAGTTGCAGTGGGGTAGTAATGCAGATGATGAGTCCTCTTACCCATTGACACCAGGTCAGGCCTAACAGTATAGGATGCCTACACCTTGCCAGATCCTTGACCCCTTGGGAATGTCTGAAGATGAGAAAGTCCAATGACTTATGGAGAACAATAGTGTACTGTGGTGGTTTGAAAGAAAATGGCCCCCAAAGGGAGTGGCATTATTAGGAGGTATGGCCTTGTTGGAGGAAGTGTGTCACTCTGTGTGTGTGTGTGTGTGTGTGTGTGTGTGTGTGTGTGTATGTGTGTGTGTAGGGGCAGGGGTTGAGGTCTCTTTTGCTCAGGCTTCCCTCAGTGTGACTTTTAGTTGACTTCCTGTTGCCTGCAAGATATAGCACTCTCAGCTCCAGCACCACGTCTACCTGCGTGCTCCCTTTCATGAAGATAATGGCCTGAACCTCTGAAACTGTAAGTGAGCTCCCCCCTCAATGAATGTTTTCTTTATAAGAGTTGCCGTGGTCATGGTGTCTCTTTACAGCAATAGAAACCTAACTAAGACAACTTACACAATCAAGAGCTAAATAAATAATGGCTCACACTCAACCCGTGGAGTTCAATATAGCTCCTTGAAGGAAATGATTGAAAAAAGTAATGGAATCTTTTCATACATAGCAGGCAGTGCTAATGTCTGTAAGATCCTCTTGGGTGCTGAATTCCAAAATGAACTAGCTTGGAGAAGGCAGTAGTAAGTCTTTAGAGGTCATGCAGACCTCTGTAAAAGGTGATATTAGGGTCTGTCATGGTTTTTCAATATGGAAAAGTAGAACAAGAAAGAATGAAACAGAAAGGATGGAGATATAAATGTCGTCACTAGAGAGCACGGGCAGACTCGCTGGCTCCTGAGGTTGCATCTGTGAAGGAGACACAGTTTTGTGGGAGAGACAGTCATTGGACCACTCAGAATCCCCAGACTGAAGACCTGCACCTACATACCAAGAGCTCCCACTTCCCTCACTGAAAAAAAAAACAAAAAACAAAAAACAAAAAACAAAAAAAACAAAAACCAAAAAACAAGCTTGCACAGCCTGCAGAAAAACACCGAAGCTTAATATGGATATCCTTGTTGCAATCTTATCTTTCTGACAGTTTTGATTTGAGCTTCATTTGGAAGACAGGATGATCTCGAAGTCTCAATTTTTGACAAAGATCCAAAGCTGGAACAACTGAAACACACGCAGAACGTAGGAACTGCTCCCAGGCATGGTAAATGGAGTATGATTGCCATCGTGTGGTGGATTAGAATATTGACTGCTTAAAAAAATAACTTTAAATTTAAGGTCCTTCTGGGGGGAAAATGTAATGATTATGAAATCAAGAGAGTATAGTCACACAGCAAATTGATCTTGCAATTTCTCAACCTATTACATTTAGAATTAATGCTGATGTGCTTGCGTGGGAGTTACATCAGAAAGGAGCCCGCCCGTGTGATTACTTAGCAGTTGGCTGTGGGGCTCCGACAGCAGGCTCCAGTGACAACCTCAGAGGTGAATGACATTTGCACCTGTCTTTTGTATGGGGTCGAAGGCTCATTCTGTTAAGGAGACCTCCCTTGTCACTTCCTTGCACTTTTCCATACAATTAAAAGCAGAGACCAGAGATACCATCAAACCACTGCTAACTTTGGTGATCCGGTCTCTCTGGGCTCTTTCTGACTGTCTAGACCGGGGATAAGAGCTCTAACAACCAATTGCTTAAGAGTGCAAATGTGGGGCTGGAGAGATGGCTCAGAGGTTAAGAGCACTGACTGCTCTTCCAGAGGTCCTGAGTTCAATTCAATTACACATGGTGGCTCACAACCATCTGTAATGAGATCTGCTGCCCTCTTCTGGCTTGCAGAATACATGCTGTATAATAAATAAATAAATAAATAAATACATAAATCTTAAAAAAAAAAGAGTGCAAATGTGCCCTTGTTCCATATTTCATAGAACTTTAAGCCGTTGATTTGGTCCTTTACTTTATGAAGTTTTGCTTTATAATCAGCCTGGGCTTTGTCACTAGGAGGTTCCTATGTTTCCCAACTGAGTAGGTAGGAACAAGTATTCCAGTCCCTAGGCACCAAATGACTGAAGTCCAGTTGAAGGTGTATGCAGAAACAATACTCAAACTAAGGCAGTGCTCGGGTGACTTTGAAATAATGTATTCAGTTAATATGTGCATATACTTAATGTATGCATATACATGTATGCAGTAAAACCGTCAAGAGACAATGAGGAGGACTGGATGAAGTGAGGGTAGGGATCTGGAGGGGATGTGCTCAATATGCAGCACACACCTGCATGAAACTTAATTATTGAAAAGAAAAGGCAGGAAGAGGAGAAGACTGGCCAGAAGTCCCACAGCAAAGAGCAGACGGTAACACCAGCCAGTTAAGGTCACGTGACTGCAGTCCCAGAACAATGGTGCTCTGGCATCCCCACTGCTGCCCTGTTTTCCAGTCTAGTGACCCCTGCCATGACCCCTGGAAGGAAACCAATGCCAGGCGATTCTCTGTTCAGTATGTTTTTCTGCGTCTTTTGTCTCCTTGAACGGGTGAAGATGAAGTTCTTGCCTAGAACAGGAGGTGAAGGGGCCATAAAAACAGGAGGTTCTGCTTCATTGGAAAGCCCGTCATAAACTGTGAACACAGGCGCTGGAAAACTCCAACACCCGCGGTGACATTTCAGCAACTCAGGCCTAGGCATTTTCTCCAAAGACAGCCAGTGTTTGCCCTCTTAAACATGAAGAGAAACGTAACCACCAACCCAGCCACAAAACCTTTGAACTACAACCCGACCTTTCTACAAAATATGCTAGGACAGTGGTGGCACAAGCTTGTGAGAGTAACGAATCAATATCTGATTTAATTTAAAGCATACTCCGAGAGATGGATCCCATACCTGACACTGGGTGGGTGACCAAGAACTAGAGACTAGTTAACCCAGAGACCTAGGGTAAAACCAAATACTAGTGGTCTAAAATAAAACAAAAAAGTAACAATAAAATGACTCCTAATGACATTCTGCTATACTCATAGATGAGTGCATTGCTCAGCCATCATCAGAGAAGCTTCCTTTACAGCAGATGGGAACAAGTACAGAGACCCACAGCTAGACATTTCACAAACAGAGCGACCTTGGAACACTCAGCTCAAAATGGGATGTTCCCATCAAATCCCTTTCCTCAGAGCTCAGGGAGCCCCAAGGAAGAGAAAACAGAAAGAGTCAGAAGGGCTGGAGGACACCTGGTGATCAAGGCCCTCTAGATTAACCGAGCAAAGTTCATATGAACTCACAAAGACTGAGGCAGCAAACACAGGGCCTATGTGGTCCTCTGCGTGTATTATGTTATTGATAAGTTTTAGGCCTACTGAAGGCCTCTCCGCCATTGCAACAAACCAAATCAGACCAAATTGGAAGGTCCAGATTTAATGGGTGAAGCATTCCCGGGCGATTCCCTGGCCTCGCAGAGAGGAGACAGGGATAGGGATGCGAAACCAGAAGAACCACGAGTCTGTTTTTGGGGATGCTGCTTATATCCCCTGTGGGAGTCATCCTGAGCCTCTCTAGGGGAGGAGCTGTGCTTGGCAGGCTTTGAAAGGGTGGGTTTGGGGAGGAGCTGTGTTTGGTGGGTTTTGAAGGGGTTTGGAGAGAAGCTGTGTTGGGTGGACTTTGAAGGGGTGGGTTTAGGGAAAGAGATGGGAAAGGGAGCTGAGGTGGATCTTCCACCAGACTCCTTCCAAACATTCCAGACTCTTCGGGTATAGGGATTCCAGAGTGCCAGGGGTTGAGGTGGAGCTCCCACCCAAACAGTTACAGCTTTCAGTTTAGTGTTTTTATGGGACTCCTGAGTGTGTACAGGAGTGGGTCTCTGATTCTTGTGCCTGCTCTTGGGGCTCTTTTCCTTCTGTTGCTTTGCCTTGTCTAACTTTGATGGTTTTTGTTTTGTCTTACTATATTTTATTATGTTGTGTTTGGTTGTTACCTCTTAGAAGCCTGTTCTTTTCTAGTGAGAGACAGGGAGTGGATCCAGGTGAGAGGGAGGTGGGAGGTACTGGGAGGAGTAGAGGGAAGGGAATTTGTAATTAGGATGCATTGTATGAGAAAAGAATCTGTTTTTAATAAAAGGGGGAAATATTACATTAAAAAAGAGTACCTGTAGTGGGTAGCCATTTCAACCTTGATCTGGAAATTCCAACTCCCATTGAGGCTTTGGTAACTGTCACGCCTACAAGGCGGGGCCAAGAGAGGACCCTGAAGACCCGAGATCCGGAGGCGCCGCTCTCTCTTGGTTTCTGGACCCTGGACGCTGAAGGTAGACCTAGCAAAGTTCTCCAGAAAACACCGCAGGACTGTGCTGCGTCTTCCCCAGACCCTGCAACCTACCTATCCCTTCATTTGTAAGTTATACCACTAAATAAACCTCCCTTTTAACTACATGGAGTGGCCTTAATAATTTCACCAATAAGTACCTATCCAATAACCAAATCTCCTAAACCAAGAAAACAAATACAAAAATGTGTAGTTATATCTGGCATACACAACCTGTGGGTGGGCCACCCCCAGGGCCCCTTATCCATATGGGCTAGCCTGCTAATAGCAGCTCAGATCCTGCCCACAGCCTCTGCCACAGCCACACAAGTTTGCTTAGAGGCTTGTGCTCTTGGGGTGCCAAGGAAATCATAAAAAAGTCCTTCTTTTTTCTTTTTTTTTTTTTTTTTTTTTTTTTGGTGTTTTGAGACAGAGTTTCTCTGTGTAGCTTTGCGCCTTTCCTGGAACTCACTTGGTAGCCCAGGCTGGCCTTGAACTCACAAAGATCCACCTGCCTCTGCCTCCCGAGTGCTGGGATTAAAGGCGTGTGCCACCACTGCCCGGCAAACTACTTGTTCCTTCTATAACCAAACTCTATTACCTGTAGGGAGTATTCCTAAAGGTATACAAATAAATAAAATTTGGCAGTGTCTCATTTTGCAGAATTTGGAAAATTAAAATATGTATACCACATTATTGACACCTATTCAGGATTTCAATGGGCAATTCCTATGAGTTCTGAAAAGTCTGATTCTATAATTACTCACCTATTAAAGTTATGGCCATCATGAAAATACCTGTACAAATTAAGTTTGACAATGCTCCAGCATATGTCTCAAGTACAATGAAGTAGTTTTTTTGCTTATTACAATATAAAGCATATTACAGGTATACCACACAATCCCACAGGCCAAGCAGTCATGGAAAGATCTAATTGAACTTTAAAATATATGCTAAATAAACAGAAAGAAGTAAAAATTACCCCTAGAAATAGATTACATAATGCTTTATTAACCTTGAATTTTCTCAATGCTGATGAGAAAGGTACAACAGCTGCAGAGAGACATTGAATAACGGAAAAAACTCCTGAGCTAAACCAACTTGTTTACATCAAAGATGTGTTAACATCAAAGATGTGTTAAGTTCTGAATGGAAACCATGATACATCCTACATTGGGGAAGAGATTTTGCTTTTGTTTCTGCAAGAGGAAAAAAGCTATGGATGCCAACATTTGATTTGAACAGTAGAAACCCCTTGATGAGGAGAAGTAAAAGCTCATCCACCAATGTGACAATTCTACAAGTTGTAAGGGAAACTCAATAAACAACGCTTGGGGCAGGGTTCTGTTTTTTGTCTTTACAGGATAATAGAAACACCCTTCTTCAAGAAATCATAAGGCCTTGGACAGCTAGACATCTATAGCAGAAGGGAAGGACCTATTGGTAACAATATACTCTGCAGAGTAATATCTCACTGCCTAACATCTATATCTCTTCAGCTCTAGAAAAGTTGTGGTCCCAATTCAATTATAAATCAAGCTGGCTTTGGAGTTGGAATGTGGTCTTTCCTACTCTAAATCCAAGCATGTTGCTAAAAGAAAAAGTTAGAAGATTCTGTCTAATATCAGAAGAGCCAACTGGTGTGAGACAGAAGAAAACAATAATCTAGGGACCATTGTTGTCAAGATTCTATTTCCCTCCATGCTTATTCTTGATTCCTTGGAATCCTTCCTCATATGTCATGCCATCTTAAGATTCAAATTTTTTGTTTTGTTATTAATAATGTTTAAGTTTTCCATTGTGAAAATAAATCTTTCCACTTATAATCTCTGAAGTCTCCAGAAGGAAGATGGGGTCCCACAATGATGATTCTACCTGGTCCATAATGATGCCATTGAACCAAAACTCATCAGATAAACTTTACCCATTACTCTGAGATTGGCTACAAATGTCACAGTTAGTCCTCTTGAGACTTAACCGTTTAGCTTTCTTACAGCATCCCACAGAGATACCATCACCACCTAGACAACAGAAAGAAATTTTAAGAAGACGATGCTCCATCTCCCAAAAGGTTTTATTTTCTCAAGGTTATGGGTAAGTTGTAATAGGGTTGGGGGTGGAATAATAAAATTTAGCTCAGGATTCTCTTTTGGAAAAGAAAACAGAGAAATAGTTAAGACAGGATATTAAGGTAGATTACTAATAAACTAATTTAGCAAACTATCATCCTTAGGTCATTTGCATTGATATGGATTCTTGTATATTGATACAAGTGTAAACTATTTTTCTATTCCTATTTAAGATAATTTATATATTGATAAAAATTCAAAACTATAATTGTCACATTATACATGTTACCACTCCTATTTGAAATATTTTGTATATTGATACAAATGTGAAATTACATTTGTCATGCTCTGTGTATGATAGGATGCTCTGTTTAGGATATTTTGTATATTGATATATATTAAGAATATTGTTGTCACATTGCACTATACATCTTTACCTCTGATTAAGGTATTTTGTATATTGTCACAATTTTGAGATCATTGTCCTTATACTGTACATCTGTTTACAGATTGTTTATCTTGATAATGTGAAGCCTTAGTCTTTAGGTTATTTAGGTAGATAAGACTTACAGATCTATAGTCACCTATGCTTGTCATATCTATAGCTATGCTAGTTAGGTTTTCCAGGTTTATAGAAACATATGTCAGATGGATAGGTAATCTTTAAACACTCCATAGACCTAGAGAATATGATATTTAAATATTTTGATAACTTAGAATTCTGTTGATGTGAGACACAATTGCTCCTGGCAGCACTGATCTACTCCTGAGAGAATGTTGGGCTTTAAAAACACTCCATACAGAAGTTTGTCTTCTTTTTGGTAAAAAAATGGCCTATTGGACATAGAACTGCCCTTGCCTCAGCTGCTGACAGTATTAATGCTGTCCTTTCTGGACGAGCAGGACACACAAAGAAAAGTGACTACTTAACCTTGCCAAGACAGAGTAAGATGGTCTTCTGAAAATGGCCTGTCCAATATCCTAGGCCTGTAGCCAAAAATGGATGCCCCAAAGGTGCTGAGAAACATCAGGTGACTGTCCAGGCTGCCAGCTGTCTCTGCCAATTCTTGCAATTTTTTGGATATTGCTTGTTTGTACTTCCTGCTTTCTCGGGTAATATTATTTTCCTTCTCAGGTCTTTGATGGGATTGAAGACTAGATAGTTACAGTTATAATCCTCTCATATCTTAGCTAAGAACATTTTAGGAACTAAAGTTAGATTAGGCTAGGACAGCTATTGCCATTTACCTATGGTCTGGACATTTCTATCTATTTCCTATGTGTTTCTAGTTTGTTGCCATTCTTGTTGGTTATGTTTCTATTTTTTCATGTTATTACCTTTCCCCTCTCCTGGACAATACTTGATAATCATTCCTATTGTATATAGTTTTGTATTAGGTTAGAATTTTCTTATTTAGACAAAAGGGGGAGATGTAGTGGATATCTGTTCTACCTATGACCTTAAAGTACCAGCCCCTAGGGTGTGGCCTCAGGGCTACCCTTAAATTCTGAAGGGCACATATGCCTGGTTCTGTTCTCTCTCATGGACTTGGACTGTGGGGACTGACTCAGGCAGCAGAAGCAGCATGGGATAGACCATCGGCTTTCCAGGACCCTACGATGGAATTGCTTTACCTTGTTTTGCGAGATGTTCTCCCCCAAATAATTTCTAAATAAATAATTCCTTTATCAATATATGTGGGTTATTCAGCAATAAAATGCTTGTAATAAACTCTTAGAGAATTGGACAGGAATGACTTAGAATTAAAATGCTGGTGTATACATGATAGGGCAGAGATTGGCCTAAGTTGTGATGAAGAGAATTTACTAGCTGGGTGTGGTTATACACACTGATAATCCTAGCACTTGAGAGTCTGAGGCAGGAGGATTGTAAATTTGATGCTACCTAGTGACGGTGTCCCTTAGCAGAAGTGGGGTTAATCAAAACCTGTGCTGATTTTTGAGAAAGAGTAGGAAGAGCTAGGGTTTCACTTGCATTTCTTCTATAGAAAGTTGGACCTAACTGGGCTGGCACATGCAGGCCACCAGTGCATTTCCGTGCTGCTCACACAGAATTCCTGCCGAATTGGGAAGTACTGTCTGGAAAGCTGGGCTGAAAGTCTAGCCCAGTGTGCAAGGGCATCAGCAGCTCTAGATGATGCACTGGTCACAGGGTTGCTGACAGCCTGGCTGTAGTAAGCAGTTTGCAGTTGAGACTTCAGAAAGACCAAAGCCAGGGCCCGTAAGATGGCATGAGTGCCAGCCTGCCTAGAGGAGGGGTTCCAAGAGAAGGGACCTGACGCTGTGTGGACGGGCGTCATGATCTTAGACTTTCAGGTTACTGAACAATTCCTATAAGGTGTTCAGAAAAGTGTTTAAGTCCTAGTGACCTGAAGCCTCACAATGGCAGGAATATTAGTAGTATGAACTTAATGGCTATCACTTAGTATTACCTATTTTCTTCTCATTTTTAACAGCTGATCTTCATCTTGTTCCTACCTGTCTGAGTAACTTATTTTTTTTAAAGGTATATTCTATTTCTGTGTATGAGTGGGTTGCCTGCATTGTCTGAACATTGCACATGCTCTTGGTACTCTGGGAGATCAGAAGAGGACATCAGATCCTCTGCAGGTGAAGTTATGGACAATTGTGAGTTGGCATGTCAGGCCTGGGAATCAAGCCTAGGTCCTCTGCAGGAACAAGTGTCTCAACCACTGAGGCATTTTTACAGCCCTCACTACACACCAAGCAGCTTTTCTTAAGTGCAGCAATTATACAAGCAGGCTTGAGAACCTGGATTTGAGAATTGGCTGAACTAGAATTTCCTTTTGCCAAACAGTTTAACCTTTTTCGTCTATCGCTGAGCTTCTTGATTTTGGCCATAGACTTAAAAGCCAGGATCAGATAGATCTGCACCAGACTGTGGGGTTAGAGTGAAAGAAGCATGTTGCCATTCCTTCAGTTTTTGTTAGTCTCTAAAGTTTCTTAGTAAATACACTCAGGTTCACTGGAAATAGCTGATCATAAAATAGTTTCTATTTTAAATACATTATTTTGATGTATATTTTGTTTTGTTCCTTAAAATTATTACTTTTTATTTATTTCATGTGTATGCATGTGTGCATGTGTTGTATGGGGCGTTGTACATTGTGTGCGTACTTTTGGAAGTCAGTTCTGTTCTTGGACCATATCATCTCAGGGTTTGAACTCAGGTCCTCAGCCATCTTGGCAGGAGCCTTTACTCACTGAGCCCCTTTCCTCTAGCCCCCTTTCCTCATTTTAATAAAAGTAATTTCTTAGAGAGAACAGCACAATTAAATTTTAATACAAATTAAAGAAATTTATAAAAATAATTTGACCTATAGACATTCATCAGTTTGAAAGAAATAATTTAAAGGCCAAGTAGTTTTTTGGTTTTCTTTTTTTTTTTTTTTTTTTTTTTGACCAAGTGTTACCAAAATTAGAGTTGAAGATATGCCAAGTTTGGGGAATCTAGTGAAAACTTCTACAGTTAAGAATGCAACTTCAAGAGGATATAGCCCAAGAACTAGGAAAGCTAGGGCTACCTTAGCCTCTTTTTATATATAAATGATATTGGAGTCATGTCAACGGTTATGAGATTGCCAATCAGTAATTTGGATTTAGATGATCTTGAATTGCTTGGTCTTTCAGGCACTTGGTTATTGAGAGCCGCTGGTAGCAAAAGTCCTTGGGAGTATACAGCAGTGACAACTAGAGTTCAGAAGGTCAACCTATCAGAACTAAGGATTCTGTTAGAGGAAACCATCAGGCAAGGTGTTATGGAATTACTGCCTTTTGAATGAACTGGCTGTCTCTTGTTGTAAACTTCCTGTGCAATAACAGCTATGATTCTCCCCATTTACCGTGCATTTCCATGTTATGTGTACATGTAATCTCACGACTGCATCCCAATCTTAGGCACAGCTTTCCCTATACATTTGGGGTAACTGGATAACTGTTCCCTGCTGTGTTTATTTTTTCATTAACATAAATCTGGCCAGAGCCATTCTCCAGACAAAGGTACTACCTTTTTATCCAAGGACAAATGCAAATAAACATTAGCTCATCTTATTTACAGATAAGAGAAAATAACCACTAGCAATCAAATCCCCAACTCCTTATCTTCACCCCGGGTTATTTACACAAGATCCTAACTTAAGAGACTTACTGCTCACATTCCTAGGATGATGTTTTAGCCAATTACTAGTTACTGAGTTAAGGTAGTTACTTCCCACTGACACAAAGAGATTGCCTACAAGGCCAGGAAGGTGATAGGTGCCAAGCTTCTTTCTTGTGCAAATTAAGTTCTTATTCCTCCTCAGCCAGGTGCTATTCCTAGATTCCCTAATTGATCTTAGCCTTTAGTTGACCCTACCAGACAACTCCCCTTAAGTCACTCCCCCTTTTGGGTTGTAATTGAAATTAAAATTACTGACAATTATTGCTTTATATGTGGATCCTTATCACCTCTCTCTGCGACCCTAAAAACTTCAAACCTCGTGTTGCTTTGAATTACTGCTTGTATATGTATACTGGTTTCCTCACAGCACTTGGGGAATTGATTGAAAAGAACAAAGATGAGGACGGAGATGGAAAGAACAAGGTAGAATGACGAGAGAACAGCAGAAGGGACTGAGAACAGGAGGGACTGAGAGCAGGAGGGACTGAGAGGAGCTATGAGAGAGAGCCGAAAAGAAACTGTGTAGATAGAGTTGACTTAGAAGAATAAAGTGAATGGACTAAAGAACTCAGTGTGAGTTTGAGGCCAGCCTGGTCTACAGAGTGAGATCCAGGCCACTCACCAAAACTACGCAGAGAAACCCTGTCTCGAAAAACCAACCAACCAACCAACCAACCAACCAACCAACCAAACAAACAAACAAACAAACAAAACAAAAACAAAAACCTCAGTGTGCTTAGATTCATTGAATATCCCCTCAGATTAGAATCCTTAGCCACTTTTAGCTTTTGTTCTGGATCCTGGTAGAAATCTCCTCAAGGCAGGCACCTGGGGAGAATTCGTTACTTGACAAAAGCAAGTACCAGTTTACCACAGAGGAGATAGCATCATCTGAGGTCTAAGATGTCTTTACAATGATTTTCTACATGCAAAGGATACTACCAATCATACTTCGGTACTTGTTGAGAAAGACCAACTAGGTGCAAAAAGTGCAGAGAGCAGAAATGACAGATATTCCAGAGAGTAGGATTATCAGTAAACAGTGTAGTTTAGGGATAGTGCCATGGCTTACCAATCCACCAGGCACTGCCCATGTAGTCTAGGTATAAGTGACTGAGCATAGATACTGACAGTAGTGAGAGTCAGGCTTCCCACTGTACAAGAAGAGGGAGGGACTGTAGTTATGGAGCGTATGAGAGATTTGAGAATGCTCTGTACTATAACATTGAAAATGGAGTTGTTATATTGACCCCAAGGCTTTCAGTAGATCTACATATCTGTGTGAGGCATGTATTTTACTTTTTAAATCAATTTTAAATATTTTAGCATGTGTATATGTTTGTGCACATGTGTGTATGGCTAGACTGGCTAGCCAGAAAGCCCTAGGGATTCTCCCGAATCCATCTCCCCAATGCTAGGAGTAAAGGTACTCACTGAGACCTTTAAAAAGTGATAGTGGGGTTTTGAATCCAGGTCATCATGCTTGCATGGCAAGCATTTTACTGACTGAGCCATCCCCTCAGCTCTGCTTGTGTTTTATATTTATATTTTCTTTATTTCAGAAATATCTCCCTAATCCATGGTCCCCAGTGGCTATTCTTGAAAGTGGCATAGATAAGGATTGTCTTCAAGTACAAAGAAAGACCTCTATTTATTTTGTTTCCTAGCATCTGCCCCCCCTATCCTCTCCTCTTCTTCTTCCTCCTCCTTTTTTTTTTTTAAATCTTCATCTTTTCCTGTTCTAAAGCAGCATCTTTTGCTTTTGAGACACAGACATGTAGTTCAGGCTCTCTTCAAATTTGGAATTGTCCCGGCTCAGTTTCCCAAGGGCTGATATTACAAACATGTACTATTATAACTAGCTCCACCTTGTCTTCCTAACATAGAACCCGAGTTTTCTAAAGGACACATTCCATAGAGTGTGGTACAACACACAGTGCATGTCTAATGTATCTGCACTTATCCTCTCTTCTCTCAGTCAAAGGGATGGTCACATGGCTCTCGCCCCATAGCTATACTCCTTCAAACTCATTTTCCCAGGCTTTGGAGAAGACAGTTCTTCCTAACTACAGCTGTAGTGTGGTATGTTGTGAGGTACAGGGCTCTGGGGACTCCCATTCCCACAACAGAGACAGATAAACACATTTGTGTACTTTAGGGACACTCCTGGGTTACTTCAGTAATTTCTAGTCAAGTAACTTCAAAATATTCTCACCACTTAAGCAAGATTCTGTCATTTGCTGCCAAGAATCCCACCTACATCCGCACAAGCGTTAGACGGATGTTTCCTGCCTTAGGTTCATAGAAGTCTGAGGTTGCTTAAGAGCTGAGTGGTCACAGGACCCGCTTGACCAGGTTTGGGATTTCTCTAGCAATTAGATGTCTTTACTAGCCTGCCATGTTGTTGTTGGGTTAAATCTTGAGGAGTCTCATTAGCGTGATGTAACTGGCATCAGTCACTGCACTGAGTGGTAACCCTAGAGTGTGGACTCTGAAGTCTGTCTCCTAGCAACAGGAGTCAGCATCTTCCAGCTCCAGGCCTTTGCTTAATCCTTTTATTTTCATCCTCATCTGAAAGTTATAGACAGGGCATGAGAGACAGATTTCACTTAGCAAATGCATACATTTCTTTTTATTAAACACCAAAGGACAGGGCTCCTTCCCTTTGCCATTTTATAATCATTGTCAGCAGAAACTTTAATTAAAAAGTTGGAATGTATGAATGTTTTCAACACCTTCTACATTGCTTAGTTACTTGGCAGTCAGCACTTCAGAATTGAACTGGATACTTAAAATCCTGAGGAGATCTTGAGTCTCGACAAAATTTCCCTAATTGGGCATTGATTTCTTTTTCTTTTATGAGCCAAAATGTTATATTTTTAAATAGTCTTTTTCATTTGAGTTCTGAAAAGTCTTTTATAGCATTTTGTTTCTGGTTATTATATAAATGGATTATGTGCAGAAATGTAATGATATAAACATTATTTTTAAAAGTTTAGCTATGAACTACCTACATTAGGAAGAAAACTGAAGCAGTACTTTAGAGGGGATGGATCAATTAGAGAAACTATCAGGAGGCAAGCAATGTATTCACAAATGCTTTCATAATAAATCATGGCATTTATGAAAATTGTCTTTGGCATTATTTTCTTTGCTATGTATCTCAACTTCACAGTGGAAATGATCTCTCGACTACTGTAAGCAACCCAAGTGAGGGAAAAACATGCTTTAAGTAATCTCAAAATTAATAACAATTAACTTTCACTATAAGAAAAATATTAAGGAAAGTATTCAGGTAAAGATGGGATCCATTCAGAAAATATTTGTCACAAGATAATAATTAAATGCTATATTGAACTTCTATTGATTTACTTAAAAGTGTGGACTTGATTTTTGTAATTGCCATAAATTTAGTAGTTTAAAAGCCCATTTATTAGTCAGTAGTTTTCTGGATCTGAAGTCTGGTCCTGTAATGGCTCTGTTCTCCATTCTGGGTCTCACAGGGTGAAGTCAGGATGTTGGCAATGCTGGATTGCTGTCTTGAGGCTCTTAGGAACCCTCACCTCCAAGCTCATTCTGGTTTTTGGAAGAATTCTGTTTCCTGTGGTTGAAGAACTGAGGTCCCCACTGACTTCTTGTCTCAGCTTGGGATGTTGTTGGCTTCTAGTTGCAAATTGACTCCCTCTACCTGTAAAATGAGCAAGGGGACTCCTTTCCAAATGAGTCCCTTCTAACTAGGAGGAACCAAGACTCAAAGCGCTGAATAGATCACAGCTGATGAGGATTTTCCTATTGTCTCAATGTCCCTTGGCTAAGACTCTCATGTCTACATGATTCCTCACAGCAGCACTTAGTTCTTTAGCATCAGACTAAACAAACCTAAGGATCTTGAGGCTGTCTCAGAACGCTGCCTCCCACAACAGTGAGAAACACCACAAATGATGTCTTAAAAATCCACTTAAAAATACAATTTCTCACCTAAAAAAAAAAAAAAAAAAAAAAAAAAAAAAAGATGAGCTGGAAGTTTTGACACTATTTTAAGAGGGAGTTAGACTGCTCCTATTTGAATTCCGACACTCCCCTGGTCTCTCAGGCTGTCAAATATCAACACCGAGTAACAATACTGTGTGGCTGTCTTGCTGGCTCCTTTCTTTTTTTATTTTTTGTTTCACTGGCTCCTTTCTAAGGCACAAGCCCAGCTACCCCCCCACCCCCCGCAGGACTCCTGCTGACACCACTAACCCCACACATGTCATGCAGTCTCCATTAGCACTTGGCCAGCAGCAACACACACTTTGATTGCTTATGTGAGGAGAGCTGGGAACCTCATCTGTAAGATCGTATAAGCAGGGAGGGCCTTACCTGTTGCTTATTTTAAACAACACATATAGCTTTGGTTCCCTGCAGGGGAGCTCCATAAATAAGATACTGCCTCTGTCAGGCCCTGTCTTTCACTGCCAGGCCTTCTTCCTCAGAGGCAGAAATAGGCCCCATAGCCCAGCTGTACTCCAAATCACCTCTCTTTACCTCTCCCAAGGCTAAGCTACAGAAACGCGCTTCATGTTCAGCCAGCTACTTAATCTGTTTTTGTCATTCTAACTTCAATATACTCTTCCATGAAAGAATCACACAGAAACCTGCCCCAAGGCTGAATGACAGGAGCAGCTTGCTTCTTGGATCCCAGTGCTCCAGTGAATGTTCATAACTCTGTTTCTATTCATTAAGGAAGTGTTAAATCAGGTGCCCTAACCGTTGAGGAATGTGGGGGACTTTGTAACACTGTCGTACTCCTCCTTGGGGATCATGCGCTTGCAGGATCACCTTGCCCACAGATCATTCATTTTAGAGTTAAGCTCATTATCTGCTGGTATTTCATTTTGTGTTCTGCCTTAGTGGTGAGCAGGGAAGTACTTAGTCTGGCCACCCTGGGTGTTTGAGCTCTAGCTATCTGCCCCAGAGTCACCAGATCTAAAGCCTATAATGTTGCCTCAATCAGCAAGTTGGAAGGACGTGTTCGAGGATTCTAGTGCCAGACCTGACAAGTCCAGCAGCTAAGCCTGCTGAGACACTTCTTTCACTGGGCTCAAAAACTGAGGAAGAGCTGGGTCCGTAGATGAGGTTCTCTTATATTCTAAACAGACACAAAATCTAATCTGTTCTCTCCATCACCAGAACCTCCCACTTTGGTCCAATCTTCTTTTAGGTGGGTATTGTAATAGCCTTCCCACTGGCTCCTGGTTTCTGTCCTATGTCCCTTGCACTCTGTGTAGCAGCTAGGGTGACCCTTTAAACCCCCAAATCTGGTCTTTGTCATCTTTCTGCTCTGATTCCCACAATGAGTTCCAATTTGATTCAGTATAGAAACGAAATTCCTTATGATGACCTGTAAATCGGTCATTATTTGTGTCCCCAGTCATTCTCTGACACATCTGCAGCTTGCTCACACATGGACCACTAGAGTTCCTGCTGTCGCTCAAATGTGTGATACTTGTTTTCACTTCAAGGCCTTCTGTTTTCTCGCAGGTTTTTTGTTTGGAATCCTACATCTGTTACATCTTTGTAAATCTGCATAGTTGTCTTCTTTTCAAAGAGGCTCACACTGCAGGTCCCCCCCACTCCTGAATGCCTTTACCTCTCTCTAGTCTTTATTTTCCATAGATCTTATTATAAGATCTATGCAATATGCTTTTCCCTTATTTCTTTTATCTGTTAGATATTTTGTTTTCCTTACAATATCCAGAAGTACAGGACGATTTGCTGTTTCATTTCTGAAGTGTAGGAAGCACTGAGGCCAGCACTTGCTGCCTCATGGAGGGGCTGGACAATATCTGTTAAACGTTTGAATTAAAGCAGAAGTGAAAGTTAAACAGAGGAAGACAAAAAGAAAGGTAAGCGTGATGTCAGCTTAGCTTAGCAGCTGGTGTTCATAAAAAGAAATGTGGAATTTCAGAGAACATGAGGACGAATGGAGGGGGTAAGCACTGTAAAATGTGCTTATAGCATACCAAAGCATCGTTAGAACTAGCTGGTTTCACATCTGTCTTTTCAGGTGCATGAAGATATATAGGTATAATGTGCACTTCCTCAGCATCCAATCATAGCTGTTAAATATTTGACACACCAACAGCTCCACGATCATCGAAACTCAGACATGAGGAGGGAGAGACAGCTCAGTGTTTAAGATAACAGCAAAGACTACACACCCATAAAGACGTTCGGATTCCAGCACTCATGTGAAAAGCCTAGCTCCAGGCTCAGTGAGAGATCCTGTCTCAAAGGAACAAGGGAGACTGGGATAGAGCAGGACACTGAAGTCTTCTTTTAGCCTCTCTATACACATAAAGGTGTGCATAGGCATGCACCCAGTCATATATACACACACACACACACACACCACACTCATACACCACACTTAAACACATAAAGTACATATACAACATAGACACAGACACACATAGACACACAGACACATGCACTCACACCCCAAACTTAAACACATAAAGTACATGCACAACACAGACACATACACAGACACACACAGATACACGCAGATACACACAGATACACACACACACACACACACACACACACACACACACACACACACACCAAACAAAAACAACAACAGCAAAATCCTCAGGTGTATCTGTGAAGGACAAAAGAAGAGGAGTAAGGACTCCTGTTGCAGTTTGAATTTATATAGTCATGAGTTTGGGGTCTTAGTATATCACTCTGTGTCTGTGTGGCTTTGGGAAGGCTTTATTTCCACCTTAAGCCTTTAATTTCCACTGATTTGTAGTAGGGAAACATTACTTTCTACAGTGATTCCAAACATTAGCAATAATTTGGTGACGGTGTTTAACAAGCTGTAGATGTTACTGCTGTCATTGTTCTTGAATGTGCATAGAAAAATTTGGCTTAGTTTAATCTTGTATGTGCTGTGGTCCTGAACTGTGACCTGTCATGCTCCATAAAATCCCTATACAAAAAAACCTTAACTTCTATTGTGCCTGGATTTGGAGATAGGGCTGAAAGGAAGGTGATTAAGACTAATGGAGGCCATTTCTCCTAGTCTATGGGCTTAGTGTCCAAAGTCTGCTCTTGTTCTGCCTATGTGAGGACAGAACAAGGAGGCAGCTGTCCCCCAAACAGGAGGGGATTCCTTACCAGAATCTGTGTCATCCAGTGCCTTGACTTGTAGCTGAGGTTTTCCTGTGTCCCACCTGGCCTGTGGTCAGGACAAATCTCTCTCACCTACCAGTCCAGCAGCTGTTCAGACACAAGTAAACACACAGAGGCTTATATTAATTAAAACTGCTTGGCCATTAGCTCAGGCTAACTACTGACTAGCTCTTACACTTAAACTCAGTCCATTTTTGTTGATCTATATGTCACCACATGTTCCATGGCTTTACCTGTTTGCCATTACATACTGCTCTCTGAACAGTTGGCTGGAGTCTCCTCTCTCAGTCTTCCTCTTCCCAGAATTCTCTTTGTCCACTTTCCCCACCTATCCTTCCTGCCTGGCTACTGGTCAACCAGCATTTTATTTATCAACCAATCAGAGCAACACATTCACAGCATACAGAACATCCCACAGCACTGACCTCGAACTTCTCTTCTGACACAACCATAGCAATACTTGTTTGTTGTTAAGTCTGTTGTTTGGTTAAGATGGCCTAAACTGATTGAGACACTATCCAGTGATGTTTCAGAATGGAGTTTTAGATAAACCTTCAATTGCAGTCAGAGTCTGGGACAATATGAAGCAAGTTCCAAACACTGGAGACACACACAGCCCTCTTGGGGATTCCAGTAAGGGCTCATTTTCAATATACTTTATATCATCATCATCACCACCACCACCACCATCACCACCACCATCATTATCATCAACATCATTATTTTGACATCCTGATCACAATTTCCCCTCCCTCCTCTCCTCCCAGTCCCTGCCCACCCACCTCTCTTCTGCCTCCCTATCTACTCCTTCTCTGTTTCTCTTCAGAAGAGGGCAGGCCTCCCATGGATATCAACCAAACTTGACATATCAAGTTGCAGTGAGACTGGATACTTTTTCTCATATTAAGGCTGAAAGAGGCAACCCAGAATGAGGAATAGGATCCCAAAAGTCAGCAAAAGAGTCAGAGACAGTCCTTGCTTCTACTGTTAGGATCCGCACAAGAAGACCAAGCTACCCAACTGTCACATATATGTAGAGGGCCTAGGTCAGTGCACGCAGACTTGCTAGTTGTCGCTTCAGTCTCTATGAGCCCCTATAAGTCCAGGCTAGTTGATTCTGTGGGTTTTCTTGTGGTGTCCTCAATCCCTCTGGATCCTACACTCCTTCTTCCCCATCTTCCACAGGGTTCCCTGAGAGGCACTTAATGTTTGGCTGTGGCTTGCTGCATCTGCTCCCATTGGCTGCTAGAGGAAGCCTCTCTGATGTCGATTGGGCTAGGCATCAATCTATGAATATAGCAGAATACTGTTAGGAATCATTTCATTTAATTTTTTCCCCAGTCATGTTTGGTTCTATTCTAGGTCTCTGGGCTATCTGGCCTCTGGGTCCTGGCCCTCCAGGCAGTGTCATGGTATAGGTCTCAAGCTGGATCAGTCATTAGTTGGCCACTCCCACTATTTCTGCTCTACCTTTACCCTAGCACATCTTGTAGGTAGGACAAATTGTAGGTTGAAGGTTTTGTGACTGGGTTGGTACCCCAATCTCTCCACTGGAAGTCTTGCCTGGTTACAGGAAATGGCCCGTCCAGGCTTCATATTCCTTATTGCAAGGAGTCTTAGCTACGGTCACCTTTGTAGATCCCTGGGAACTTCCATTGCATTACGTTTCAATTTCACTTCGAAATGCCCCTCTCCCCCAATTCTAGTCATCTCTCCCAGTACTCTCTGCAAGTGTTACAGCTACGGAGGGAAAGATTTCCTGACTTGTTGGGAAGTCAGGCTATACCTGCAAGTGTTACAGCTCCAGAGGGAAAGGTTTCCTGACTTGTTGGGAAGTCAGGCTATACCTGCAAGTGTTACAGCTCTGGAGGGAAAGGTATCTTGAATTGTCAGGAAGTCAGGCTATACCTGAAGCTGGAGTGTGGTGGGGGAATGGTCTCCCCACAGAATGTAGCGTTCCTGCTCCTCTCCTAGAGAGAGCCATTACAGCTGAGCTCTGCTCTACCCCCTCCTTATTAATAAGTGAGTACATACCATGTTTGTCTTTCTGGGTCTGAGTTACCTCACTCAGGATGAGTTTTTTCTAGTTCCATCCATTAGCTTGCAAATTTCATGATGTTAATTGTTTTCAACATCTGAGTAATACTCCATTATGTAAATGTACCACTTTTTTTTTTATCCATTCTTTGGTTGAGTGACATCTAGGTTGTTTCCAGTTTCTGGCTATGATGAATAAATCTGTTATGAACATAGTTGAGCAAGTATCCTAGTGGTAGAATGGAGCATCCTTTGGGTATATGTCCAGAAGTGATATAGCTGGGTCTTGAGGTAGATTGATTTCTAATTTTTTGAGGAATCTCCACATCTATTTCCATAGTGGCTGTACAAGTCTGCATTCCCACCAGCAATGGAAAAGTGTTGCCCGTACTCTGAATCTTCATCAGCATGAGATGTCACTTGTATTTTTGATCTTAGCCATTCTGACAGGTATAAGATGGAATCTCAGAGTCATTTTGACCTGCATTTCCCTGATGGCTAAGAATGTTGAACATTACTTTAAGTGCTTCTTGGACATTTGAGTTTTCTCTATTGAGAATTCTCAGTTTAGTTCTGTACCCCATTTGGTTTGTCGATGTCTAGTTTCTTGAATTCTTTATGTATTTTCTATGTTAGTCTTCTATTGGATGTGGAGTTGGTGAAAATCTTTTCCCATCCTGTAAGTTGCCATTTTTTTTCCTGATGACAGTATCCTTTGCCTTATAGAAGTTTTTCAGTTTTATGAGCTCCCATTTATTAATTGTTGATCTTAGTGCCTACACTATTGGTGTTCTGTTCAGGAAGTTGTCTCCTATGAAAATGCATTCAAAGCTATCCCCCATTTTCTCTTCTATCAAGTTCACTGTATCTGGTTTTAGGTTGAGGCCTTTGATCTACTTGGACTTGAGTTTTGTGCAGGTGAAAGATATGGATCTATTTCCATTCTTCTACATGTTAACATCCAGTGAGACTAGCACCATTTGTTGAAGAAGCTTTCTTTTTTCCATTGTATATTTCTGACTTTGCTGTCAAAAATCAGGTGTCCATAGGTGTGTGGATTTATGTCTGGGTCTTCAGTTTGATTCCATTGATTTGTGTGTCTGTTTTTGTGCCAATACCAAGTGTTTTTTTATTATAGCTCTGTAGCTCAAAGCTCTGTAGCACAGCCTGAAATTGGGGATGGTGATATTTCCAGAAGATTATACAAGATTGTTTTAGCTATCATTTTTTTTGAAGTTGAGTATTGTTCTTTCAAGGTCTATTGCCAAGGGACCCCCTTTGAGCAGGTCAGGTTGTAAAGGGGAGGCTTAGAGTTGGCGCAGCTACACATACACACAGAAGACCTCTGAGGGCCAAAGCTTAATTATCCATTTTATTTTCCATTTTCTGTTACTTGCTCCTACTCTTTTTTTTGTGTTGTGTTCTTCTGCCCTGGTGTTTTCCTCCTCCTCCTCCTCCTCCTCCTCCTCCTCCTCCTCCTCCTCCTCCTCCTCCTCCTTCTTCCCAGTTGCTCTCTCTTCATATCTTCCCTGATGTTTTCCTTCTACATCTTTTCTTCTACTAATTTTATTTTTCTCTCATCCCCTTTGTAATTCCTAAGACAAACCTTTCTATGCAAGAAAAGATTACCTCACAACCACAAGTTATGTATTTTCCAAAAACAAATTAAAATCTTTACACAGGAAGAAATCATATTACGATCACAAGTTACATGTTTTCTTTAGAAGCCCACAAGTAGTTAAACATTTTCTTTTATATTAATTTTCCTACTATAACATCTTCATCCCAAAGTAATGATTCTTTTATAATTGATTAACAAAATGTAACTGAGCAAGGTATTCTTCTCAACCAGTTCTTTTACTGGAAGGCTGCATTTTGCAGTTACAAAGAAAGGATCAATCATTTTATTATTTATCCCAAAAGGTAATCTTGTTAAAAAAAACTTAAAAGAATCACAAATCTAACCTGTTATATATAAAAACAGTCATTTCTACTTTAAGTCCTCAGAGTGTATACCTACTCAACAATTTTTTTATTAAATCATACCAGGAAGCCAAGGGCAAAAATGGGTACAATAAATTAATTATCACCTTTGCTCACCAACCCATCTTTAGCAAGAAAGGCACATCACTTAGTAATAACCAGACGACCTTTATTTCTTGTTCTTTGACTTCAATGAGTCCCCTGCTCAACGAAAAAAAGTGTGCCTTTCTAAACTTTAATTTGTTCCCCAAGATTTTCTACATCAAAGCCATTAACAAAAACATCTCAACCCAACTTTACTGATAATCTACATCTCTAAATTTTTTTAAGGGCATGATTGAATCATTAATATTGTCCAGCAGGAATGCTTGGAAAGAGTCAATCACTATTATTATAAGTACCAGTGACAGTGTCCAGTGAGGGGCTAGAAACCCCCTTACAGTTTCATACAACTCACAGATTATGAGGGATGTGGTGACCGTGAGGGCAGTAAGCAGAGCTGTGCTCAATAACAGCATGAGGTCCTCAGGAAACTAGTCCCCAGGGCTCTGCCTCTCCGAGACACACCCACTGTGGTTATGCTACCCAATGAGCCATTTTCCACGAGTTCAGAACTGCTTGCTGTTCCTCTTGTATGGACTCAACAGTCTGTAAAGAATTGTGCTGGAATTTTGATGAGTATTGCA
This sequence comes from Peromyscus aztecus, assembly GCA_902168405.1. Classification (NCBI taxonomy): domain Eukaryota; kingdom Metazoa; phylum Chordata; class Mammalia; order Rodentia; family Cricetidae; genus Peromyscus; species Peromyscus aztecus. The sequence continues at coordinate 40,107 of CABHPQ010155399.1, forward strand.
TTGAATCTGTAGATTGCTTTTGATAAGATGGCCATTTTTACTATGTTACTCCTACCAATTCATGAGCATGGGAGATCTTTCCATTTTCTGATATTTTCTCCAATTTCTTTCTTCAAAGACTTGAAGTTCTTGCCATCCATGTTTTTCTCTTGCTTGGTTAGAGTTACCCTAAAATATTTTATATTATTTATGGCTATTGTGAAGAGTTCTGTTTCCTTGATTTCTTTCTTAGCCCATTTGTCATTTGTAGATAAATCAGAGGGCTACTGATTTACTGGTTTTTTTTTTTTTGAGTTAACCTTGTATCCAGACACTTCACTGGAGGTGTTCACAGCTGTAGGAGTTCCCTGGTAGAATTTTTGGGGTTGCTTATGTATGCTATCATATCATCTGCAGATAACAATACTTTGACTTCTTTCTTTCCAACTTGTATCCCCTTGATCTCATTTAGTTGTCTTACTGCTCTAGCTACAAATTACTATATTGAATAGATATGGAGAGAGTAGACAGCCTTGTATTGTTCCTGTTTTTAGTGGAATTGCTTTGAGTTTCTTTCCATTTAATTTGATGTTGGTGATAAGCTTGCTGTAAATTGCCTTTATTATGTTTAGATATGTCCCTGTATACCTGATTTCTCTAAGACTTTTATTATGAAGGGGTGTTGGATTTCATCAAAGGCTTTTTCAGCATCTAATAAGATGATAATGTGGTGTTTTTTTTTCTTTCAGATTGTTTATATGGTGGATTACATTGACAGATTTTTGTTTGTTGAACAATCCCTGCATCTCTGGGATCAAACCTACTTGATCATGATAGATGATCTTTTTGATGTATTCTTGGATTTGGTTTGTGTGTATTTTATTGAGTATTTTTGCATCAATGTTCATAAGGAAAATTGGCCTATAATTCCCTTTATTCATTGAATCTTTGTGTGGTTTGGGTATCAGGGTGACTGTGGCCTCATAAAACCAATTTGGCAATATTCTTTTTGTTTCTCTTTAGTGGAATAATTTTATGAGTATTGACTATAACTCTTCTTTGAAATTCTAGTAGAATTCTGTGCTAAAATTGCCCTGGGCTTTTTTTGGTTGGGAGACTTTTAATTACTCTTCTATTTCCTTAGGGGCTCTAGGTCTGTCTAAATTATTTATCTGGTCTTCATTTAACCCTGATAAATGGTATCTATCAAGAAAATTGCCCATTTCTTTTAGATTTTCCAGTTTTGTGGAGTACAGGTCTTTGAAGTGTGACCTAATGATTTTTTGGATTTGCTAAGTGTCTGTGGTTATGTCTCCCTTTTCCTTTATGATTTCATTAATTTGAATAATCTGTTTCTGTCTTTTGGTTAGTTTGGATAAGAGTTTGTTTATCTTGTTGATTTTTTTCAAAGAACCAACTCTTTCTTTCATTGATTCTTTGTATTGTTCTCTTTGTTTCTATTTCATTGATTTTAGCCCTATGTTTGATTTTTTCCTGCTGTTTATACCTCTTGGGGTGTGTTTGCTTCTGTTCATTCTAGAGCTTTCAGGTGTGCTGTTAAGTTGCTAGGATGAAATCTCTCCAATTTTTTATAGAGGCACTCAGTGCTGTGAACTTTCCTCTTAGTACACCTCTTTCATAGTGTCCCATATGTTTGAGTATGTGGTGCATTCATTTTCATTGTATTCTAGGAAGTCTTTAATTTCTTTATTTCTTCCTTCACACAGTGGTGATGCTGTAGAGAGTTGTTCAGTTTCCATGAGTTTGTAGGCTTTCTGTTGTTTCTGTTGTTGTAGAGATTTAGCTTTAATCCATGGTGGTCTGATAGGATTCAGGGGGTTATTTTAATGTTCTTGTATCTATTTGAGATTTTCTTTTTAGCCTAGTATGTGGTTAATTTTGGAGAATGTTCTATGAGGTGCTGAAAAGAAAGTGTATTCTTTTGTGTTTGAGTGGAATGTTCTGTAGACATCTGTTAGGTCATTTGGTTCATAACATCTGTTAGCTCCAGTATTTCTCTGTTTAGTTTTTGTCTGGATAACCTGTCCAGACAAATGCAGGTTGTTGTCCTACCAATGCAGGATATTAACGTCTCCGACCTCCAATGTATGAGGGTAGACGTGTGATTTAAACTTTAGTAGTACTTCTTTGATAAATCTTTGATAAAGCCTTTGTTTGGGGGGGCGTGGATGTCAAGGATTGAAAAATCAGCTTGGTTGATTTTTCCTTTGATGAGTATGAAGTGTGCTTCTCTGCCTCTTTTGATTAACCTTGGTTTGAAGTCTATTTTGTTAGATATTAGAATGGCTGCACTAGCTTGTTTCTTAGGCCTATTTTCTTGGGAATTTTTCCCCCAAACCTTTATTCTGAGATAATGTCTGTTTTTGATGTTGAGGTGTGTTTCTTGTATGCAGCAGAAGGATGAATCCTGTTTTTGAGTCCATTTTTTAATTGGGGAATTGAGTCCATTGATATTGAGAGCTATCCATGACCAATGATTTGTTAATTTCTGTTATTATGTTGTTGTTGTTG
>CABHPQ010155400.1:0-22028 GCA_902168405.1 Peromyscus aztecus
CAGGCTCGTGGGGGCTGCAGGACTGGACGGAGGAATTATTGGGGCTCAGGAAACTGGAGCAGCATCTGTGGTCTCTAGGGCTGGAGTGGAGGAGGGTGAGTAGGAAGCTAGGCCAGGATAAGAAGCAACAAGGTGCTAAGTGGTGGCGCACGCCTTTAATCCTATCACTCAGGAGGTAGAGGCAGGCGGATCTCTGTGAGTTCGAGGCCAGCCAGGGCTATACAGGGAAACTCTGTCTCAAAAAACTGAACTAAATAAACCAATAAATAAGCAATCAACAAGAGGAAGATCAGGAGCCAGGCTTCCCACAGCTGAAGAAAGGAATACAGAAGGAGCAATGATTTAAATGAACTTGTTATGTCGGAATAGAAATTATTGGGTTGAATTCACAACCTTTTATATTTAGGTGGCTATTCAAATACTTGTAGATATCTGTGTGCATCTACATAAATATGCAAATATGTCCTAGTTTTGTTCAATGAGACATCCCAGCAGTCACGAGCACAGCTAGTTTACAGATCTTTGCTTCTAATCCCCTTCTCCTAGAAAGGACTGATGACTCCGGAGAAATGGCAGACTGAAGAAAAGTACAAGGTGGGCCTGGAACATCCTATTGTTCCAGAAAGTGAGGAGGGACCAAAAATAAGGACTTGAGTGTCAGGAGAAAAAAAAATCGCAGCTTGAAGAGGTTTGAAGTAGACAATAATGGGAGAGTTTGAGCGTGACAGTAAGCAATGATGTAATAGGTCACAGCCTGCTGACTGAATTTGAAATGGATGGACCTTGCTGCTAGGAATAAACAAAGAAATAGGAGAAAAGGGGGAAAAAGTCACATGCTTTTGGCAAAAAGTCAAATAACAAAGGCAGAGTAATGGTAAAAATTAGGGATAGCAAAATGTGGCAACTATCATGGTAACTTTTTATCCATGCAAGAACCATCCGAGGATGACAAAGTTGATTTCAAAGGGTAAGGAGCTTACCCAATTTCATGGTCACCCTCCCAGGATATACATTAATTACACAGGAAATAAAACATTGACTTTGTAGTAAAGAAACCTGGCACATAACACCTTGACTAAGTGACCACAGTGAACCTCGCCAACAGCAAGACACGGACATCATGTCCTTTCTGCCACGAGACTGAGGAAGACATCTTGACTTGGATATCGATGTAAAAATACGTAACCTTGGTGTCCTAGAAGAAAGCATCAGAGGAACCAAATGGAGGCCAATTCTGCAGAATTACTCTCTGGTGCTTTTCAAACCTATCAAAGTCACAAAAGACAGGGAAAGAGTGAGGAAGGGGTCCCAGACTTGGGGGACTAAAGACATAAGCAAAAAAAAAAAAATACGATGGATAAACACAGTGAATTAGTGTTCCTCTAGATTGAATTAGAGGAACACAGAGGGGGATTTTTTCTGTTGTTATGACCATTATTGGACAATGAATGAAATGTAAATGGAGTCCTAGGCTAGGAGAGAAAAGGTATCAATATTAATGTATTGATTTTGATGGTTGCTCTGTAAGTAGAAAAGTATCTTTGTCTTTTGGATCTATTGGGTGAAATATTCAGGAGTTTTCAACTAGCTTTCAGTTGATTCATATGGGATTCATATAAACAATCAACAGAATGAACACACCCGTGGGAACAGAGTGCAAAGCAGTTTGCCACGCTCATCTAGGGAAGGAGTATAAGGTAAATTCTTCTTCACCTTTCTCCGTAAGTCTAAAATGATTTCACAATAAAAAGTTTAAAATGACAAAAGGAATTTCTGTGATTCATTCCTCAAGGGCAGAAAGTCTAAGGGGGGTGGGATCTCCAACAACACCCCCCAAAGCCTGTGACTGCCCAAGACCTTTGCTCTAAAGAGAAACTCAAAGGGGTTTTCTGTGTAAGTAAGCCTTTGGGCCACTCACCACGCTGAAGTTAATATTTCATGAGGAAGACAGGGAAAGCACACATCTCAGTGTGCACACTGATGAACACTAAACCCTCTACACAGTTGTATCCTTGCATCCTGCTCTCCTGTGGGGAAGTATGTCTGCTCCTGTGAGGCCTAAAGACCTCCCTGGTTTGGCCTTTGTCAGGGACCAAACATGGACCATGGAAAAGTACTAGCTAGGCCAGAGAACAAGCCCCTGCCCTAAACCAGATGCCCCCAAAGATAAAGAACAGGTCAGGCAGGTCAGGTAGCATAGCAACAGAACAATGGGCCCTGACCAGCGACCTTATCACCTAGCAAGCCTCAAGACTTGCATGTCTCCCCTCAACTGCACCCCTTACCTCCTTCCTGCCCCCTCCCCCTCCCAGGCTATATAAGCCTTGCTGAGGAGAATAAAATTTGCAGCTTGATCAGAATACTGCCTTGCTGTCTTCTCTTGTGTCTCCCCTTCCCTTTCATTCTCTCCCGGAGGTGGGTCGCCCCCGTGGACACCCCACTGGCCGGGGCAGCCCCTTTCCAGGCACACAGGAAAGCTAGAGAAAATAATCTGTGATCCAGCTCGTCTTACCTCATCACCAGATTGTAAAACGCTGGAGGACTTGGGCCGTTTCTTACCTTTCTCAGTAGCCTTGCACAGAATGGAATGCTGCTGTCCAGACGTCATGGTCAGATCTGGGGGACGGGGTGGGAAGCTGGAGTGAAAACAACTCCAGCATTCAGTTTCCACTCCTGGGCCTCTGAAAGCCTGGGTCCAGGTTAAGCAGCCCTTTGTGGGGCTGCATTCTCTTGGAGGACCATGTGGCTCTCCACCAAGTCACCTTTGGCAGAGAGCCTTCCCCTTGGTGGGCCGCCCTCACCCTGACGAAGTACAGCTGGTAGTGTGAACAATGCCATTTGCTTTGAGTGGCTGCCGCCCTTCAAAAAGAACAGTTCCCTCCTTGGTACGGCAGCATTCCCAGGCCAGACTTGGCCCCCGAGGGTTTTCGGTCTGGATGGGATGTGGCCAGCAGCAGCTGCAGTCCCTGCCGTTGATAAAGAACCCTCCAGTCTGAAGAAGTGAAAGCCCTACCCAGAGTGACAACCAAAACCTACGTGGCTTTCAAAGCCACTACTGCATTTTTTGGAAAACTATATTTCAGGGGAACCTGACATGGATTTGTACCAGCGGACAGCTGTCCTACATCCCTTCTGGCTCAATTAGACACGGAGTATGCTGGACATCAGCTCTCCGCACCATGAGCATGGAACAGCTCTGAGCAAGTTGTGGGATCTCTGATAATAATCTCCAAAGCATGTGGTTACCCAAGACTTTCACTCTAACCAAAAAGTTGAGGGTTTTTTCTATGTAAGCCTTTGGCCACTCACCGTGCTGAAGTTAACATGTCTTGGTGAAGACAGAAAAATGATCTCTAGTAACAACCAGAAGCACGCACCACTGTGTGCACACCGACAAAACACTCAGTGCTCTGTGTGGTTATCTCATTTGACACTGCTGTCCTCTGGGGAAATATCTGTCTACTCCTGTGAGGACTAAAGACACCAAAGGAACTGATGAGAGCTGTGGAACTAGGAAGTAGTGGAACAGCCAGGATTTGAACCCTGAGACTCAGATGATGATGTTAGTGGCTTTGGTCCAATCTTTCAGAGACGGGTATTTTTCAAAGTAACTTTGGATTGACAAATATGAGATTGTGTGAGGGTGTTGAAGCTTGTTTTGAACACACATATGCACACACAAACATATATGCAGGTACACACACTTGCAGGCACATACACACATGCAGATAAACAGACATGTAAGCACACATACATGCAGGTACACACACATGTAGGTAGGCACATGTGTGGTGATATTGTGTTCCCCAATATATCGTGCACCCTAATAAATTTATCTGGGGTCGGAGAACAGAACAGCCACTAGACAGACATAGAGGCCAGAAAATGGTGGCACTCACACCTTTAATCCTAGCCTTCTGGAGGCAGAGATCCATTCAGATCTCTGTGAGTTCAAAGCCACACTGGAAACAGCCAGGCATGGTGACTCACGCCTTTAATCCCACGAAGTGATGGCAGAAAGCAGAAAGGTATATAAGGCGTGAGGACCAGGAACTAGAGCCTGGTTAAGCTTTTAGGCTTTTGAGCAGCAGTTCAGCTGAAATTCATTCTGGATGAGGACTCAGAGGCTTCCAGTCTGAGGAAACAGGATCAGCTGGGGAACTGGCGAGGTGAGGTGGCTGTGGCTTGTTCTGCTTCTCTGATCTTCCAGCATTCACCCCAATACCTGACTCCAGATTTTTATTAATAAGACCTTTTAAGATTTGTGCTACACACACACACACACACACACACACACACACACACACACACACACACAGTGCTTTGGACATAGAGCAGAACTAAACAACATCGGTGACAGAGAAAGATCAGAAATGCGTATCTTGGCTGCTTAGGATGCCAGCAGAGACAGAAACCAATGTTAACAGTACAAAATGTGACAAAGCTGAAGTCATTCTGGATTAAAGAGTTGAAAAGGTGTCCTAGGTAGCTTGCCTGGAACACACCCTCTGTCGGGACCATGGACCTGGAAGGCAGTGTGATAGCGTAAGATAGGGAACAAACCCAGGGCTTGTCAGTGAACCTCATGGGACACTCAAGCAGGACACCATATAGTGATGCAGAAATGCTTGACCTGGACCACGTCAGCGAGCATCATGAGGACAGGCAGGGTGTACGGATGCTCAGCTGAGGAGAAGGGAGCAGACCCGAGACTTGAAAAGCAAATAGGAAAGATGTATCTTCAGCTAATGTGAGGGAGTGGTGCAGTGAGTCAGTGAGGAGACAGGTGGACGTTCCCTGGGTCCCCGGGCAGGGACATTGCCTCGTTATAGGAAGGTTCTGCTCTCTTGGTCATTAACCAGACATGTGAAGGAACAAGCCACACACTTTCACAAATCACTTCTTTGACTGCGTCGGTGAGCGGTTCGGAGCAGGTCAATGGCACAATTGGCAAATGAACCCTACCCAGCAGTGTTCTACTGACTCAGTTTACTCGTAGCCCCAGGAGCCGCCCTGGGACAGTTGGGCCATCTTGCACACAAAAGGAAAGGAATCATTTTGACTTCTTGATTCTTCGTAGAGACGCACCGTGGGACAGCAGCAAAGCATCCCATCAGCATATGCACTGTGTCACAGCAGCCTGGGGAGCTGCTGCCCAGGCCAGACTTGGCTTCCGAATTGAAGTCCTTTCACTTTAGAAAATAGCAAGAAAGTGCCAAGGAAATAGGCAGGAATTTCTTTGTTTTAATGAATAGGACTTTAAGTAAGATTACGGATATAATGCTCTCTGGGGAAACAGTTACTATAGAATACATGAATAACTTACTAGCCAGGAGGCAAAGACTTCACATGGCCACCACAACCATAGTAAACTGAGAGAACTAGCAGTATATCCTAAATAAGAAGTCATTTCCAAACTGTAAGGCTACTTTAACTTTGGCATGATTTCCCTACATTTTGTTAAAGATAGGGTCTCATGTAGTTCAGGCTAGCCTTCAACTCTTCATGTAGTTGAGGATGACCTTAAATTTCTGATCTTGCCTCTGGCAAGTCTACCCTGTGCTATGGATTGAACTCAGGGTAGTGTGCACCCCAAGAAGCAGGCACTCTACCAACTGGAATACACCTCTCAACCAACCTACATAGTCTTCTCTCTCTCTCTCTCTCTCTCTCTCTCTCTCTCTCTCTCTCTCTCTCTCGAGCACTTGAGCTTATGGAACCAGAGATCAACTTCCAGAATTGTTTTCTCCTTGTTTTGGTTTAAACAGTTCCTCCTCCTGGCCTGAAACTCACCAAGCAGACTGTGCTGAGTGACCAGGGAGCCACAGAGATCCACCTCCCCAGCACTGGAATTACAAGCATGTATTGCCACACAGAGCTACTTTAAAAAAACATTTTTTTGAACTACATTTCTCTTCTATTCTCTACTCTCCCTCCCCATCCCCTTACCTCCCTTCCTACAGTCACTCTGTGTTTCAGTAAGTCAGAGGACAGCTGGTTCTCTCCCGCCATCTGAGTACCAGAGATCCAACTCCGGTTGTCGGGCGTGGGGGCAAGTGCCTTTACCAGCTACGTCATGTCGGTGTCCACACACTCAGATTTTGATGCAGGTTCTGGGGATTAAACTCAGGTCCTCATGTTTGCAAAGCAAACACTTTACCAACTGAGCCACGCCCCCCGGCCTCCAACCTACATATTCTACATATTATTTCTGTAACAAAAAATAAAGACAATGATCAGCATCGCTAAATCCACCCAAAGAAATCTGAATCAGTAGTAATCAAGCTGAATTCTATGGGGTCTGTGAATGGTTGAAGAATTTTAAATCTTAGGATGTTTTTTCCAATGCTGGGAATCGAACCCAGGGCCCCACACATGCTAAACAAGCACCCTACCACTGACCCACACATCCAGTGTGTACTTTGATTGATGATCATTCCTAAACACTATTTTGCACCCACCTGAACACGATCCAAGTTTGACAAACAATGGCTTGAGTTCCTGGTCTCTCCTCTCTTGTTCTGCTTTAGTTTTCTGTTGCTCTGGTATAAAGATCTCTTAGAATCAACATTTGCCCCACAGTAGTGATATGGAAGAGCATATACTCAGGGCTGCCTCTGGCTAAAGGTATAACCAAAGCGTCAAAGGGGCAGGGAAAAGGGAGATGTGTTTACCTCCTATGAGTTGGGCCAACTGAAAGTGAGCCTGGTCACTGAAGGCATGAAATGTTGAAAGCTATGGGATTCAGGCTCCACTAAGGATTTAATCAAAATTCTTCAGAGGAGTTATTTTAGCGCCTCACACACTTCTCATCTGAAAAATTACAGAGGATGTTTTATCTGTGTAATTTGTTTTTAGATATTCTCTACACTTACTCATCGACAAGACTGAGGGTGTTTTTTCAAAACACATGCATGCAACATCTCCAATAACTAATGGGTTAAAGCGTCTGACATGCTGTTTATTTACCCCCCTGTATTATTACTTTCAGGTAATGAGGAGCACATATTTATCTATAAGCGACTAATTTGACGCCACTTTGCCGCAATGCCTCATTACTTTTCGAGATCTGATTGGGAGATGCTGACCAGAATTCTAAGAGCTGCACTGGCGCGGTGAGATAGGCTTCATGAGCAGGGACCACATCCTCCAGAGGGATGCTGTTTAGCACGTGTGCATGTCTGGTACAGCCAGTGCATTTGGAGGTTCCAGCCAAGTTCATCACTCACACGTGAGTCCATGAAAGCAGCTGTCAAGAATGAGTGTTTTAAAATCCACAACACTTACAAATTATAAATGGAGCACCAAGACACAAAACTTGAATAAGACATACATATGCATCTTGCCTTTACTGTCATTCTTTTATGCTTTTATTGTTTGTTGTTTTGTTTGGTTTTTTTGGGGTTTTTTTTGTTTGTTTGGTTTTTTGGTTTTTTGGTTTTTCGAGACAGGGTTTCTCTGTGTAGTTTTGCGCCTTTCCTGGAGCTCACTTGGTAGCCCAGGCTGGCCTCGAACTCACAGAGATCCGCCTGGCTCTGCCTCCTGAGTGCTGGGATTAAAGGCGTGCGCCACCACCGCCCGGCCCCGTTTGTTTTGTTTTTGAAACAGGCTCTCATTGTGTAGCACTGGATAGCCTAGAATTTACTAAGTAGACAAGGCTGGCCTTGACTCCCCAGAGATCCATCTACTTGTGCCTCATGTCCAACTCATTATTTTTCATAAATAAAACACTTTAAAATAAAAACAAATTATAAAATGAGCATTGAGTCATATGTTAAATTTTGAATAAAATATGCATACATGTATCTCCCATTATTTACTTAAACCCATATATTTGTCTTGGGCATTACCTTAAATGACACAATTTACTAATTTAGAACAGTAACACATGATACCACTTAAAAATCATTTTGAGTTAACAATATTTTTCTGAAGTAAAAGATGTCCTTCATCCATTGTAAACACTTAAGATTGCTTTAAAAAAAAGTTTTCCACTTTAGAATTTGCATAATATAAAGTAAGCATTTCTGCAAAGTACATTTCTGAAAGCTGAGTTATTTAAAATGTAGGCATCTCTTAATTCCCAAAAGCAAGTTTGATGGTATAGAATGAGGCTGAGGTGAGAAGACCCATCAAAGGGATGCGTTTGTCTCCATGTACAAAAAGGAGCAAAAAGGAGCTGTCTTCCCCAGCATCGTGCAAGGTGGCCCCAAAGCAAACACCCGAAGCTGAGTCCCTTTGGTCAGGCAGACAGACAGACAAGTGGAGAGATGAATAGGAAGTTACTGTTTTGTTCAAAGTCATAATTTAAGCAGTTGGTGGCTTTCAGAATGAGAGCTGTGTCTTCCTGTTTAAGATGAGGACGGTTCAGAAGCATTCAAGGCTACCTGTCGGCTTATGGTCTCCAACTTGTTTAAGGCCGTTCCCAGAGTGAGAGCTGATTCACCACGGTTATGAAGCTCTCAGGACATAAACTAGAAGAATGACAAACTACAGCAGTCGAAAATGTGTCTTCAGATACTCACTTGCAACTCCCATTTATGTCTCTAAGAATAGAGAAACGAGGATCAAGGGACCAGATCTGGCCCAGTCAGGAACAGCAACGGTAACACATCAATGTTAATGTCCACTGCAGTCAGTGTGGGATGCAGAAATAGCACAGCATAATTGTTAACTGCCAATACATTTCATTCAGGTTACAGAAGAATAAGTGAAAACCATTTTACTGTAATGTCTAAATGATTCCATCATAATAACGATAAAATATTCTTTCCATTCCTTGGATTGTTAAAACAGGATATTCTGAAAATGAACCATTGGTACGTCACCTCTGCAGCCACTTGTGTTCTCTGTGGGGGGGGGGGGCGGTGTGCATGTGCATGTGCGTGTCTGTCGGTCTGTCTGTCTGTCTGCCTGTCTGCTACTGGGTCAGCCAGTGAAAGTCTCGTGTTGTTGCCAATTTTCAGGGCTGCCTGTGCCCTTGGCATTCTTTGTAAAAAAAATAGAAAAGGCATTCACCGTAGACTTTGTGTTATTTTAGGTCTGCTTGTGGTATTGGGAGGAAGAGGGGTTCTCTTCTTTACGCCCCCTCAAAGCACCTGCCAGGCCCTTTTCTCTGTTGGAAGCGCTTTCTCCTCAGTTTGCTCTGTTCTTCCTCAACCCTCCTCTGTCCTGGTCTCCCAACAGCAGTGTGTGTCTGTCTAGCACCCCTGAGAACCAGGTGTCCTGCATGTACCTTAAATTTACAACATCTTTCCTCTTAAAAGCAATCTGTGAACTACTAGGTTTGAGTCTCTACAGTAAATCTGCTCTGCCACCCCCTTCCTCACTCACTCTCCATTATTTCTCTGAGTAATGGTCCTTGCCTCGGGTCATGTGGTTCTAGAAATAAAGACTATCCATCAAGGTCCCTATTCTCCCTCGCTGCCAAGGTTTGGACACTCAGTGCAGGTTTGGCTCAGGCATGCCTTGGGTGGACAGGGTTTGGTTATGCTCTCTCTGAGGTTGTGTGAGGTTGTATCAGTGACTCCTTTTGTTGCTTACAGCTGAAGCATCCTAACTGACAAGTTTTCAGACCCCAGTTGAGGGGAAGGAAACCATGGCTTAGAGAAGCCAAGTCATTTTCCTAAATTAGGTGGTAGCGCCTGGACGCGCCCACACCAGTTAGCTTCTGAAACAGAGGAACAGCCATCATGCTGGACTGGCCACTCCAGCAGGGCCAGCCAGAGCAGAAGTGATGAAGCCCTGGGACACAGCACCCCACCCCACTCTTCTCCAGCTTTCTAGACCTCATATGTTCTTCCTGGGTCAGATGCTCTACATCCCAGGTTTGCTCGCTCCAGGAGCAAACTGAAGTTCAGTAAAATGGCTGAATGGCTGGGGGAAGCCACTGCTAACCATTTTCTGATGGATTTTATTTAATTCGTTAAAATTAGTTTTATGGGTAAATATACAAAGTAACAGGTTTTGCTGTGGTATTTTCATACATACATGCCATTTGACCTCACCGTCAACTGTTATTACTCTCAGGATATATAATTTTTGCCAGGCCTGGTAATGCCAGCTACTCAGGAGGCTGAGGCAGGAAGATTGCACGTTTAAAACTAGCTTATGCTATATGTAAAGAATGCATCTCAAAATAAAAATGAATAGCAGCAGGGCGGTGGTGGCGCACGCCTTTAATCCCAGCACTTAGGAGGCAGAGCCAGGTGGATCTCTGTGAGTTCGAGGCCAGCCTGGGCTACCAAGTGAGTTCCAGGAAAGGTGCAAAGCTTCACAGAGGAAACCCTGTCTCGAAAAACAAAAAAAAAAAAAAAAAAAAAAAAAAATGAATAGCAGAGCTGAGGCTGTAGTTCAATGGTAGACTGTTTGCCTAGCATACACGAGGCCCTAGGAAGGTCCCCAGTATTGCAAAAAGAAAAAAGGAAAAACAAATGTCATTTGAATTCTGAACAGAGAGCCAAAGCTCTGTTGTCCTTTTGCAACAGAGAGCATGGTTCAATGAAAATAAATCAGATGGAGAGTCAGAAGACATGCTTCTCATTTCAGATTTGTGATGGTCAGGCGAAGGAAATCTGGAGACTTGTCCTCTGCAGGTCTCTGTCCACCAGTCCGTGGAGTGGAGGTGTAGTAATTCTTACTGTGTAGACAAGCTGAGAAGCTCTGATGAGACTGCACGTGTCTTGACCTCACTAGTGTGCTTAGGGCTCCACAGAGCATCATTTGGACCCCAGGATCTGCAGAACTGCAGGGCTCTATGGCAATTTCAAGAGCGTGTTCTTAGTCACAAAGCCTCCTTCGTGGATGCCCGAATCAGTCTTATTTCTCCATTGTTCACTAAGATGACTAGCAGGGTGTTTATAATAAAATACACATTTCATGCTTCTAATTGGTGAGCATAATGATGTTTGTGATTCTGCCCTGCCTTTGTACCTTCGTAAAAACTCTGGTTTCACTGGAGGAAATAGGATCTGAAGGAATGGTCACACACAGGAAGGAGAGGACAAATCCTGTAGGCCACAGGCAGTACTAGTTCTCATTGGTAATGGTGATAACCTGTCACCATTCAACCAGAGGTCCCTGGCTCTCTGGGAAAATAGACACTTCACACTGGTTCCCAGAGTGGGTGCTGTGGGATGTTCTGTAGGCTGTGAATGTGTTGCTCTGATTGGTTGATAAATAAAAAGCTCATTGGCCAGTAGTCAGGCAGGAAGTATAGGCGGGGTAAACAGACAAGGAGAATTCTGGGAACAGGAAGGCTGAGTCAGTAGACGCCAGCCGTCCAGGGAGCAGCATGTAATGGCACACAGGTAAAGCCACAGAACATGTGGCAACATATAGATTAACAGAAATGGGCTGAGTTTAAGTGTAAGAGCTAGTCAGTGGTAGGCCTGAACTAATGGCTGAGCAGTTTTAATTAATCTAAGCTTCTGAGTGATCATTTTATAAGTGGCTGTGGGGTCCGTGGGGCTGGGCAGGACCAGAGAAAACCTCAGCTACAAGTGGGCACAGCAGAAGACAGTATAGACGTGGTCCAGCCCCCTGCACACCAGGGTCAGGATCAGTCAGAAGCAACCCTCTGAGCCTGGGTTCATCTCATCTAGTGGTTACTGTATTAACTCCTCACATGGATTCCTTCTATCTGATTTTTCTTGCTTAGCTTCACATTCATTCATCACTGTGGTTCTATTCCATGCAGAGTTTTCTTTGACAAGAATCCCAGAATTTCTCTGCCCCGAGAGCAGCCTATATCCAGGAAGGGCTATAAGATGTAATCATAAATACCCTCAATCAATGCAACAAGGGAGTGAGGGGTGCATGCCACAGCACACATGTTGAGGTCAAAGGACAATTCATAGGAGTCAATTTTCTCCTTCTACTATGTGGTCTCAGGGGTTAAACTCGGGTTGTCTGGGTTGGCAGCAAGCATCTTTACCTGCTGGGCCATCCCAGAAGTCCAACAAGTGTTTCAAAGCTGGCAAATACATTTTGAAAAGGAAGCAACTTTTCTTTAGGCAGAAAAAATAAAACCAAAACACATACTAAAAACAAACAAACAAACAAACAAACACAAAAACCAACAAGCCGTGGCAAGCTCTTCCAGGAGTGAGGATGAGACCTAACGCTGAAGTTCTGGGTGGAGACCAGAATATGAGGAGCTGAGAAAGGGGAGAGAAGGAGAAATGGAGTAAAAAGAGAGATTGAGAATGGCGAGGTCAGCGGGCAGGGGCTCTACCCTTCCAGTAAAGGGTCCATAAACTAGTCCTAAAACACGAAGGCCAAGGAATTTTGAAGAAGAGGCCGTGGACACAGTTTAACATCCTGCACACACTGTTGCAGGAATATAAACCTCCCTCTGCTGCCTGAGCTCATTAGCAAACTGTTTACACAAATGCTTCCTGCCAGTGGCGGGTGTGGTGAGAATTTGTTTTTTTCTTTTTGGTTTTTTTTTTTTTTTTAATGGAGGATGGGGTGTGCCCCACACCTTCTCAGAGAAGAAAGAGCCACAGAAAGTAAGACACAGAGAGTTAACCATTTAGAGAGAGCAGAAAGAGGAGACACAGGTGCCCATGAGTTTATGATTCCCTGGGAAGCAGGGCCATGGGCTTGGCTCAATTTTACTTAACTCTGGAGCAGGTGGTTTCTGCTGTGACACCCAATGAGAAGCAGGACAGGAGAGGGACCTGAAAGAGCCTGCGAAGAAGTTCTTGCGAGCAACAAGCCTTAAGGGGGATTTCACAGGTCCAGGTATCAGCAAAGGCCAGTGTGGCTGTGGCAAGCAAAGGATGTGTTTGCCTCAGCTGGTGTCCAGAAAGAGACTCTGAGGATGGTAACGGGAGAACAAACCAGAGGGAAGGTTGGACCATTGAGCATAGCAAACCTTGAAAGACAAGCTGAGAATGTTGTAGGTTGCTCCATTGGTTAGCAGGAAATGGGGAGCCCACTGTTTCCCAAACCTTTTAGGATTTAAAGTCTTTCCTGCTTTTATATTCAACTTGATGGTAAGGATATGAAACAGATATCGCTATTCCCATTTGACAGATAAGGCATCTAGGAAACAAATGATAAACTTGTGCACTGCCAGCATAGCAAGCCAAAGAAACCCCACCCACAGGTCTTAAATTTTAATTCAATGATGTGCCTGTGCTGTATGTGTCCACGAACATTCTCGTTGAATAAATATGTCCTGGGAGCTCCAGGCAATTCCCCGAGGAGGTGGGGCAGGGAGGGGGGATCACTGGGCAAGCATGGACTGATTTTCTTGAGAGCAATTCTAGAGGAGAATTTCTGATGAATAAAATTCTCCACCTCATTACACAAGTAACTAATCTAATCAACCAGTCCAGTAAATGGGCTAATTTTTGATGTTTGATCTTCTGCCTTGGCCCACCCACTCTCCCCAATGCCCTTCTTCCCAAGTTTCAAATGGCTGCCAGCAGGCCATTCATTCTACTGCTCAGTGCCAGGCACTCTGGGAGGTGCTGGGAAATGACCCTTGGGGACAGTGAGTCTATTGCTGTCTGCTTGGAGCCTAAGGATGCTTTGATGAGTAAACAGAAATAAGGGACTGTTATTAAAACTCCTGTCTCAACTGTCCAAGTGGAAGGCATCTCTCGTTTTCCAGGTTCTTTGTGTGTGTGTGTGTGTGCACGCACATCTGTGTGCAGATGTACTCAGAAGCCAGAGATTGGCACATCAAGTGTCTTCCTCAATCACTTTCCACCATTTTTGTTTTCAACCGAGACCTGGGGCTTGCCAATTTGGGTAGGCTGATTCCCAGCAAGCCCTAGGGAGCCACCTGTTTCTAGCTTCTCAGTGATTTACAGGCATGTGTCTCCACAACAGGCTTCATATGTAGTTGCTGGGGATCCAAACCCCAGTCTTCATGCATCCACAGCAAGCACTTGACCGACCGACCGAGCCACCCCCAGCCTCCTTTCCATATTCTTTGTGTTTGGGGCTCACAGTCAGGAGGGAGCTCATGGCTCCCAGCTTCGCCGTTCTTGATCCTTGAGTTCTGCTGTTGCACTTACTCTGTGTTCAATCCTGACCAGAAATCCCATTCCGAGGAGTTATCTGCGGGTGCTATTCTGGGATCAGGATCTATCCCTGGTGCATGAGCTGACTTTTGGAGCCCATTACCTATGGTGGGACACCTTGCACAGCCTTGATGCAGGGGGAGGGGCTTGGTCCTGTCTCAGCTGAATGTACCAGGCTTTGCTGATTCCCCATGGGAGGCCTTACCTTTTCAGAGGAGGGTGTGGGGGGGTGGTTTAGGCTGCAAAGGTTGGTGGCGGGAGCAGGAGGAGGGCTGACAGGGGGAATCTGTGGTTGTATGTAAAATAAATAAAAAAATTTCTTAATAAAGAAAAAATGAAAAGAAAGATAATTTCAAAAAGATCTATGCAAGTCACTGTGTGACATTTTACCTGTTAAAATTATCAGTAGCTCCTGACCCCTTTTAAATTATGTAGAAATCACCTTCCCAGTCCAAACAGTCACGGAGTAAATAGTGATTGGCAGAGATTGGTGGAGAAAAGTCTGAGGTAGGGTAGGGTAGCTGCTAATGGGTTTGAGGTTTCACCTTGAGGGAGTGAGAAAATATTCTAAAATTAGATTGTGCTGGTGGTTGTATATGTCTGCGGGTATGCTAAATATTGGTCAAGTTTATTCTTGGAGTTTTATCATTGATAAGCTATATCTCAGTCAATAAATCATCTCCCCAGAATTCTGGGCAGTCACGATGTGGCCCTTCACTAGCTCAAATTGGCAACCTGTGGCTCTCTGAACATCCCACCCCAGTCTTCACATGATTCCTTCTCCCAAGCACCTCAACAGATGCACACCCCATGGCATTCGAGGTCCATCTCAGAAAGCACAACTCTCTCAGACATCCCTGTGGACGGCAGCCACTCTCCTCTGCTCTCTGGTCCTAGGTCAGGATCTGCAATGTGGGAGATGTTCTGTCTCACACTGTGCTTATCTGCCCAGTGCCTAGTCTTTCTCCTTAGACTATAAGATCACTGGGGAAAAGAACTGTGCCCTCGTCCTCTTATCTGTGACGGCACACAGAAATTGCTCCGTAAATGCTTGGTGAATGGAAGCAGGAGTGACTGGACCATGGGCCCAGGAAGAAAACAGCATCAATCTTTCTCATTCCCGATGACTCGCTACTTCCCCCAGCTTCTACCGTCACCCCTGCCATCTTAACTACCGGATCAACTTTTTTTAGATTCCACAGATGCATGGTTTATCTTTCTGTACAGAACCTCCTTCACTTAATCTAGTTTCTGGTTCCATCAGGTAGCAAAGGGCAGATTTCACTCTCTGCTATGGCAGAGTGATGTTCCATTTTGCATAGGGACCAAATATTATTTCTCCACTCGTCAGTTGACAGACACCCGAGTCGGTTCTATGTCACGGCAGTTGTGACTATTGCTGCAATGACCGTGAGAACGTGGCCGTCCCTTCACCATTTGGATCCTGTCCTTTGGATATATGCACACTAATAGGATTGCTAGGTCATCAGTTTTTATTTTTTGAGACGCCATAGCTCTACTATGACCTGCACATATAAATACTTGGAAAACATATCACAAAAGTGGCTTCTGGCTCAGTTCTTTCTTATGTCCTTGCTCCCCTAGAAGCCTCACAAACAAGGCCTCTGTCTGCGTTTCTCCCAGCATTCTTAGCTTCTGAATTCCCACAATAGCTCTTTAGGCTCTGAGCATTCAATAGCTTTTCCAATGCAAAACTCCAAAATCTTCACAATCCTAGAAGAAAACAAGCCAGAGGCATAAGACACCATGTCGTTGGGTCCATCCCAACAACACTCCACTCTCCAGCCTTTGCTTCTTGTGTTTGTGGCCTCTTCTCCAAAATCCCTCGGCCATCGTTTTCTTCTAGAAATTCTCTGGTTTCAGGCCTTCCGTGCTAGTCTTAATCTAGTTTGAATTGATTTTTGCAACTGATGGGAGATATGGGTCAAGTTTCAGTCTTCTGCATGTGTGCACCCAATTTCCAGAGAACCAATTTACCAAAACGGGCTGTCCTCTCTCAGATGCATGGTGATTACACCAAAAGGCTGTGCCAGGTGACTGACCCGTGAGGTGTGGCTCTGTGATGGTACATTCCATGATGATCACATAGTGATGAATCACCTTAATAATGTACTCTCTCCATGAACCCTGATCATTACGTGATTCACAGCTTTAAGATGATTCTCTTGGATAAAGACAAAGGTGAAAGGCTGCCCTTACAATCACCATATCTGTAAGAAGCAAGAAAGTAAGTGTTCGGCAACGGTCTGGCCTACCCAAGATACGTGGTACACCTTGTTCCACACTAGAGAGCTGTGAAAAGAGGCAAAGACACACACTTGGTCTGGAATACAAAGAGCTGAAAGAGTCAGGAGTCCTGCTCTGCTCTTACGGCCCTGCTTGCTCATTTTTCATATATATATATATGTGTGTGTGTGTGTGTGTGTGTGTGTGTGTGTGTGTGTGTGTGTGTATAATATGTATATTTCATACATATATGATTTTATATATATATATGGTCTTCTCTTATACAATACATCCCAACCAAGTTTCCCCTCCCTCCACTCCTCACAGCATCCCCCACTCCCTCTCTGTCTCCCATCAGAAAAGAGCAGGCCTCCAAGAGACAACAACCAATTACAGAACACCGTAAAATGAAAACGAGCAAACGGTAGTGTGGGGGCTCTTGCTCATTTTCACTTTGCCGCATCCCCTCTTGATCCTGGCACCGAGCATCTCCCTTAGCACCCCCAGGGGTCCTGGTTGCTAAGCAGCAGATGCTGCTGCACTGATGTGTCATCTGATTCCTGGTTGGACCTCCGGCTTTCTTTGGGTCCCACAGCTATAGAGCTCAGATCTTCCTGGTCCTGTTCACCAGTCACTCCAGCTGGGGATGGTGGATAGAGCCCGAGCAAGAGAAAACTTTTCATTCAGCTCTCAGAAGGGAAGGAGGGGCGTTCAGAGGCCCATGCTGTCTGATTTTTGTCTAAAATTGATTATTGTCACATTCTCATCCCCATTGTTCCTGAGAACAGGGGACTTTCAGAGCACACTCATGGGCATGGGAATGCAGACTACACTGAGGTACCTGGGAATGTGCTCACAAGACTGGACATGGACACTGGAGTAAGATTTATGTGCCCCTGTGATTGTAAATGGCTTCTGTCCTAGCCGGTTAGAGCAGACCAATTTTTATCAAGAAGCCTAGAGTGGTGGGCAACAGGATCCCCAAGATACCATTCCACTGGATCCCAGTTACCAGTGATACAGGAAGCAGTGTAAGGTGGTGGGCGGCAGGATCCCCAAGATACCATTCCACTGGATCCCAGTTACCAGTGATATAAGAAGCTGGGAGTGAAAAAGGCGAGCTGACTACGGAGCAGTCCTTGCCATCCCTCCCTCTCCAACACGGTGGACCGTCTCGGGTCTCCCTTGCCTGACTGAGGATGATGCATAGGAACCCAGTGATGAGCACTGCTGAGGGGAATGTGGGGCAGACTCTGCAAATACATACTGGATTTCAGAGCGGTCTGTGGCCTGGAAAATAGGATGTGGTCAACAGTACTTCAAGGCTCACGCTGGGGTGACCTTAACACTACTGAGTGTCTAGAACCATTGTCCTGGAGCCGCTGCGACTCTAGAACACCCAGACCGTTTGCACCAAAGGCTGCCTCCTCTAGGTTCGCCCTTGAGCACAGCATCTTTAGTAGGCTGAGAATCATCTCCCAACCACAAATCTGCTGTGGATGCTTGGGGAGCTGTTCAACTTCTCTGAGCTTCAGTCTTCTCTTTTTTCATTTGAGAAGTGGAAATAATAGCAGCTAGATGAAATAAGACGTATCCAAAGTTAGTCCCAGGACCGAGCCTGGATCTGAGCACACAGTCAGTACTTATTTTAAATTCTCGTTGTTATGTATAGTATACAAAATTGACGTCATTAATATGGCCCAGTGATGATCAACCCCCTCTTGTGTCCCTTTGCCATTGGTGCCAAAGGTAGACAGAGTAGCTTTGGTAAGGGTTCTCAAGTGTGGGAGTGTGTGGCCCCCTAGTGCTGTGACACCAGAAGCTTTAGGCCTTGGAAGAAAATGCAAACTTTGAATGAAGAGATGGAGAGGAAGAGAACAGCTGGCTCTGATGCACAGATCGTGTGACTGACTGCGCCAGAACGAGGTTGCTCTCCCAAGAAGAAAGGGTTCTAATTAGAACGGATGTTATTTCTTTTCCGTGGCCGTGAGGACTGAACCCAAGGCCTTGCGCCTGCTAGGCACACACCCTACAACTGAGCGGCAGCCCAGCTTGAGAGCAATGGCATTTCTAATTCACTCTCTTCCCACATGCCGCCCTCATTTCTATGCTGCAAGCTCTTCTGGGCTCCTGCAGACCGTACCAGGAATGTGCGTCTCTCCCTGACTTTCGTTGTGGCTGGCTAGCGGGTGAAAAGCATATTCACACGGCTGGCTCATCTGAAGGAAGAAGGGCCCTGTGTCACACCTGGCAATCCGGTTATGCTCTCTAAACATAGCAACTGTACAAAGGAGGAAAATGTCTAGCAACGATACTGTGGAGATCGGGCCGTGCCCTGCTCTGACTTGCTCCGTGTTGTGTAAAACAGTAGTGTTTTGGACTGTGTTTTTCCCTCAGGGACTCCATTTTCCAAACAGTTTTTGACTCTGTTTTGAGGACAGAAGATGATTATGCACCTGGTGGACATGTGTACACCACTGTCTGTCCAACACCTCCCACACAGACTGACAAATGATTGAAATAAGTGTGCTGCCCTATAAATCTGTCCAGGTGAACTGATACTGTGAGACAGATAGACAGACAGACAGATAATTTACTGTGATAGATAATTTATTGTGGTAGATAATTTGCTATATAATATGTGATCTGACCATTATTAGCTGTAATTCAGATTGGGATAAAGAGCCCATGTTTGCCTCAGCCAGGATTGCCAAAGAAAGAAGGACTGTCTGGCTAATTGCTGCCGTTGAAACATCCCTATCTTATGGAACTCTTATTCAATAAATTCTGACATTGTGGAAAGACACAAATGTTCATCTGTGTTTCTGACACAGTATACTCAGAACATAGCTCCTTGTTGCAATATGGGAATGCAAGTACAGGAAATATATGAACAAAGAAAGGTCACTGGGGACAACCCTCCTCCCCTCATCATAGTAGTTAGGAAAGCTAAGGGACTATAAACTGAGGTTAGGCTCCTTACTGATCTCCAAGATTCTCCTGAGACAGATCTCAAGCTCCTCAGCCATACAGCAGAGGATGTTCCTCCTTCTTCATCTGACCTGGAGTCTGACTGAGAATACCAGGGTGTGACACCTGGTAAGAGGCATCATACTCAAGGTTTCAAGCCAAACTCGGGGAAACAGTAGCCTAAGCACGGGTGGGCACAGGCCGATTCTGAAGGCAAATATGGTGGCTTAGCTTGTAAGTACTACCTACCAGTGTACTATAAGGCCCACGGAAGACATACGCAATCAGGAGCCTTATGACCTAGGAACTATCAATTGAAAGTTTAAGTCTTATTGAAAGGCAGATTCTGAGTTTCTATTTCTATTCTTTCACGTGCCATCACTGTGAACTCAGGTGATCTACAGTTGTGTGACCTTTCCCCAGGAAGACATGAACAAAAGTCTATTTACTCCAGATAAGGCACCAAAGGAATGATTCCACCCAAGTCTAGCTTAGTGAAACAGTGAATTTATTGGAGCTACTTCCAGGAACATGTATCCAAGGCAGCTGTATCACCAAAAAGAACCTACCCTCAGTATGGGTACTTACACAAAGACTACATCCCTGGAGTTTGCTATGTCTTACAAGAACATGGTAATGACATAAAAACTGCATCCCCAGGGTTCTCCACATGACTTTCACATGACTTTCACGAAACTGGATTAGTCCAAAAGTATTCTCTAGCCACTGATCCTCATTGTTTATACAATCTTGGGAAGGGGTTTTGTGGATCTTGTAAATTTCAGGAAGTTCCTGAGACTTGTGAGTTGTTGTTTCTTTACCTTGTGACTTATACTTCCTTCCTGAGTCTTAATGAGCCACCATTCAAGATGGAAATGCTTCAGTTCAGAGGAAGTTGTTACAAAATAACTATTGACAATGGGCAGACCTACCCACTCATGAGTCATGTTTTTGTGGTACAAAACATAGAACACAAATACAAGCAAATGATATTACCTCCACGGTTCTGAGGCTTTGAAAGAAACAATGACAAGGTAATTATTTTACATGGTCCTTCTACAAAGAGAAAAGAACAGAAATAGCTTGTTGAAGGTTCATATAGAGGAAGCACACTGGCTGGTGTCTTCTTAGGAGGACACTCACTAATTCCATTCAAGCGACATGTTGCCATACAAGGGAAAATCAGCTCAGACTCAGTTTCTCCCATTGGACTCCGCAACACACATCACCTCTGACACCAAGCATTGGGGATTTGCACTCATGAAAGCAAGCCATTAATTCTGCAGCTATGGACAATAGATAGATGTCCTTTAATCCAGTTCTTATCTGACACTGAATTTGGAGGCAGCATCAGCCTCCACTGCCTGAAGGCTCAGTCCCCACGACTCTCCCTTCCCTCGTTCCACACTTTGAAGACCAGTTGCAAGGCCAAGGTCATTCTATGTGCGCTTCTGACTGGTTTTAAATCAGAGTTCCCAAAACCCCCTCCTTGGGTTTGGTTAATTTGTTTCAGTGGCTCACAGAATTCAGGGGAACACTTAGTTTTTACTGGTTTATTATAGAGAATATAAACAAAAAGACACACAGGTGAGGTGTGGGGGAATGGCAGAGAGTTTCAGGCTCCTCTACAGGAACTCCAGCCCCCTGAAACTCCACCCTCACCACACCCCTAAGTCTCCAACATTGGGGTTTCAAAGAAGCTTTATTACACATGCATGGGTTGTTAAATTCCTACCATTGGAGGTCAATTTCTCCTCTGGCCCCTGAATCTGGAGATGGGGATATGGGGACTAGGTTTTGTTACAGATAGGAATCCTAAGGGGGTCCACACACAGCAGGGGCTCCCTCCTAGGCCCAAACCACACCCAAACACCTGTTTTCACAGAGAGATCCTTTATTAAGTGGGGAAGAAAAGTTAAAATGGCTGCTTTCTGACTCAGGCAGAAAAACAGCAGCAAATGACCTTGCGGGTTTAATTTTAAGAGGAGAAGGGGAGGTCTGTGTTAGGATGGGCTAGGATGCTGAGGTGAAGGAGATAGGGGATGAGGGAGAAGGGGACCAGGGAAGGGGGGCAGGGGTGTTTGTCCTGGAGAGACAAAGACTGCCTCTGGATGGAGAGGAGACAGGCGTGGTACACAGGCAAGTGGTGGTTTATAAAGGTTAAGTGGGAAACCCCACGTTAGGATGAGTTGGTTCATTTTAACTGGGCATGTTAATTAGGTGAGCCAAAGGGGGCTTCTGATGGCTGGACTTCAGTACTTTGACAGCTGGACCTTGGTGGTCAGTCTCAGGAGGAGGAAGTGGCCAAACAAGGGAAAAGACCTTGGGGGCTGGCTTTAGGAATGTAATCTAATGGTTTTCAGCAAGGCAGAGGGAATGGGGGAGGAGGGCAAGGCCTGCCAGAGCCACGTGCTCCAGTGGGCTAGTGTCCCTTCAGAATCTGAGTTCCAGGGGACCTGATTAAATAATCCGGATTCCTGAATTCCACAGCAAAGAACTGAACAGAAACACATAATTAAAAATAGAACCAGAGACAGTGTGACTAGAAACAGAAACTGCTTAAGAAAGGGAAAGCATGCCCCCCAAATGGGAGTGAGGTAGTGAGCCGAGGTAGAAGCCCCAAAGCGCCTTTTCCAGGATATTACATGGCACCCACCCCTTCCGTATTCGTATAGCTTGGGCTTTTCTTGAGCATGCTCCATTTGTAATATGAAGCCCAGGTGGGAAAGGGCTTCGGGCCTCTCTGCCAACTGCCTTCTTTTCTGTGTCGAT
>CABHPQ010155401.1:0-20521 GCA_902168405.1 Peromyscus aztecus
GGTCTATCCACAGTCCTGAGAGAGGCCCAGGACATCTGTGCTTCCCATGGGGCTTAGCAGTTCTTTGGGTTGCCCAAGGGCAAAAGGTCCTGTCAGGGACAGATTGTGATAAGCAGTTTAAAAAGAGAGAGGAAAGGGAGGGATGAGGCATACTTCCTGAAGGTATGGCTGACCATATTATGCCTGGGAGGGGAAAAATGATTTGTTTTTTTCCTGGCCCATTGGAAATTTAGACTCACCAAAAAGGAAAAAAATATTTGACATTGCTAAAGCAAAATTCAAATAGACTCTACATTCCACTGGAATAATCTATAATCTACATGTTAATTCTTCTGTATTGCAGGTCACAGTCCCGGGCAGGCTAGCCGTACTCGACAATAACATATTGAAAGAAAAAAAACTACTTCATTTCCAGGTTCTGTGTCCTAGGCTTGCTATAAAAAGGAATAACGTTAACACTGGATTTGAATTTTTTGAAATATTAAAATTGCTGGGTCAGTTCAGCCAGGCCTTTCTTCAAATACCGCACTTTCCCCACCAACTGCGGAGAATGTACAAGGCAGCCAGGTTTCCTTTGGGTTTGGTTAGAGGAACTCCCTTTGCTCAGCAAGGCTCTCCTTCACCATCACTCGACATGGTACGCAGCTCACTTTTAAATTCTAGCCCCGTCTGTAATCTCACTGAGACCTGTAGACACCAGACACTGTGCAGTTTTTGGTTCTGCAACATAAGAAAAAAAATCCAAAGCCAATAGGACACATTTTTATTTTTACATTCTACTTTGCATTCTTGTTTAGGAAGCTTGTCCTAACTGCTTCCTTCTAGCTCTTCTGTGAGTGGCTCTGCTGCTGGCCTTCTTTGTCCATCTGCAAAGGGAAATGTTTAAAGGGATCCAGCTCTCCTCTACTCATGGAATGGGTAACATGATCCCAGCTCAAGGTAAAGTCCACTGGATGAGGTCAGTCAATCGCTGTGGCTCCACCCGCTTGCCCGTAACTGGCTGGAGTGACCATCAGTTGCAGAGGAAGTGGGTCTGCAGAGACTCTCATCAGGACCCGCTCACGCCTAAGAAGCTGTCTGTTTCATGTCACTGACTGACACTGCCATGTTTAATGGTTTCGCTTGGAACCTGTGTCCAGCCTTAAAAGCACATGGGAAGCTGGCCGACAGCTGAGAATAGCTAAGTGACAGAAGGAAAGACCCAGGCTTGAATTCTAGTATCTGCACTTACCATGAGGGAAAATAACACATTTCTCATTTTTAAATTCAGGTTAGAGTTTTCTGTTAACAACAGCCCAAGGCTTCTCAAGCACGCCACGAGTTACTAGCCAGAAGTAAACACACTTGAGAGGTCCGAAATAGAATTCAGAGGCCTGTGAGCATTGCATGTTAAAGACAATTTAGTATTCCCATCCATTATGAATGTAGGCAACAAGCCTTAGAAAATTAGTGACTCACAGAAAGTCCCAGACAGAGCACAAGGGCACTTCCACATAACATTTTGGTTGTCCTAACACTCTTACACCGTGTTTGCCCTCTCTGTGAAGGATGCTTTCTCTTTTATTATTTACACAAATTGAATCTCTTCCTCCTGTACGCTCTTTGGTCATCTGGATCTCTGTTCCCACATCCAGTCATACCTGCACAGTTCTGATCACCCAGGAGATCGTCAATAAATGTTTGTTGACCCAACATTGCCTCTGGGAAATGGCGTGGATGGGAGTGCCTGTCTCTTGTGATATCAATCAGCAGAGTCCACAGACGTCCTAGCTTTCTTTAATCTGATTTACAGTCTCCAGGGCCTTATGAATTGCCCCAGTGCAAGATGAGTTGTAAGTTGAACAAAAGTTCAGTGCTTACGGTTATGCCTGTAAGAAGCAGGAGGAGAGGAGGAAAACAAAAGAAGAGATCTCACTTGGGGAGGCAAGGAGCACATCTTGATCTAACCCTCTCTGTATGTGTTGGTGGCCCAGGCCAGACTCCACCGTTTTCAAATGCCAGCCTCCAGGTGGAAGAGCAGAGGGAATCCTAGGCGGAGCTGATCATGGAGCAGAGGAGAGGAAGTAGTCCCTGCCTGGGAAAGCTTCATCCACAGTGACAGTGAAGTCACCGCTAAACCAGGGCAGACCACCTCACACTTCATCCTCACCAAAGTTGTGAAAACACTGTTGCATTCCTGATTTATGGATAAACATCCACCACCAAAAACAAAAAAATCCATGACAGAATTAGAACCAGAAAAGCAATCAGCTTTGTATCTGTCAGGTCCAAGGGAAACTCCATTTCCCCAAATCTGGCATTTAGACCAAAGCCAGGATTCCTCAGGACCTTGTAAAGCCAGACCCCCTCTACCAAAGGAGCCATTTCTATTATTACTGGCAAAAGGGGCAAATGGATAACTGTGGTGCCTACCAGCATATCTGGAGGCACATGCCCGCCTCCAGGATCCCTCAGTATCACAAGCACCTGTTCCACATTTCAGAGTCCATGCTAGCATCCTAGCCCTGCTCACCTCCTCCCCTCCCCTAAACTTCTCCAGCTCATGGACTTCCCCACCTCCGCAACTGCTCATTCTCCTTATAACCCTGCTGTTTCGGCTGTGCTCTCTTTGTCTTCCTCTCTCTGCCTCTCCCCCTCCCCCCTCTCTGCTCCTGCTTCTCTCATGACCAGGTCCAGTCTGCTGGCCATGTTCAGTCTACGACTTTCCCTTTCTGCCCTGGAATCTTCCAGATGCCTCTGGTTCTCTGTCTCTGTCTCTCTCTCCCTCCCTCTCTCTCATCTACAATAAAACCCTTCCCCTTAACCATACCATGGAGTGATCATGTCATCAGTTTATACAATATCCTCTTTTATAACTTGTATCCATTTCTACATTTAGCTCTTCCTCATGGATAAGTGGATAAAATTAATTCAACACTGAAAATGTATATTTTTTTGATTTATTTATTTTTATGTGTATGAATGTTTTACATGCATGTATGTATGTCTGGTGCCCTTGAAGATTGGAAGAGGCCATTGGGTCCCCTGGAAATGGAGTTACAGATGGCTGTGATTTGCCACAATTTGTGGGTGCTGGAAATTGAACCCCAATCCTCTGGAAGAGCAGCCAGTGCTCTTAATTGCTGAGCCACCTCTCCAGTCTTCTGAGAGTGTAAAACTTTATGTGAAGCTCCACAGGTTTGGTTCTGAATGCCTCTTCTAACTGTTCATTGAGTTGTATAGACTTTGGGTCTGGTTAACTTTGATGTGTGATACTTTCAGTTATTTGCATGTTTTCCTAATATATAGTAAAGTTTATAAAATTTAAAATAAATAAATTAAAATAAAAGAATAAATCTAATAGAGGGAATAGAGCCATGGTTAGTTCAGTATCTGCTTCCCCAAACCTTGCCCCTGTGGGTTAGGGTTCTCCAGACAACCACAATCAACAGGAAGTTCACATTTTCTCCCTTCTATCCTGGGATAGAGACATAGAAGGATTTACTATGAATTGGCTCGCTTAGTTCCAGAGGCTGAGCAGACCTACCATATGCAGCCTACAAGTTGGGGATCCAGGAAAACTGGTAGATCAGTCTGGGCTCTAGGCCTGACAGGCC
Organism: Peromyscus aztecus; assembly: GCA_902168405.1. NCBI lineage: Eukaryota > Metazoa > Chordata > Mammalia > Rodentia > Cricetidae > Peromyscus > Peromyscus aztecus. Next base: position 3,597 of record CABHPQ010155401.1, read on the forward strand.
AGGGGCTGGCAGTGCAAACTCCAGTTCAAGGGCCCGGATTTAGAAGGCATCACTGTTGCCTCTGCTGTCCTCAGGGTATCTCATCTATCTTGGTACCTTTGAGATGTCCACTGCTGTACAAAGGACATGGTACAAGTGGAAATTATCAAAGAGGCTCTTTTTAAAAAGAAAAATGTTTCCTAACTTTTAAGATTGACTTAGACTCTAAAATATCACAGTTATGAAAGGCCCCAATAATGATAATAATAATATCAATAGTAGTAACAATGTTAGGCATTAGTTTTAGATTAAAAGAGAACCATTTAAAGACACATCACAACTAAATGTTGAACCCTTTTTTGTTAGTGCAGTGTTAGAGTAGTTGCTTAAGATGGGCAAGGCTTCAATTCCCCGTGCTGGGAAGAAAGAAGTTTAAAGAAGGAAGAAAGCTATCACATTTGTTTTACCGTCTACGGTCAGCGTCAGCTTGGCTTCTCCATCTCTACTTATCTCATCAATAAACGTTAATGATTAAAGTCAAAGACAGGGAAGAAGGAAAAGTGGCAGATAAAGCTCTTTCCGCCCCTTTGTTTTCTCTGGGCGTGCAGTGGGTTATGGGATGACCACCCACTGGGCAGCCTGCTTCCTGGAGTCAAGTGGTGATCTCATCTCTTCGTCCTGAGTCAAAATACCTGCCTCCACCAAGTTAAGGAATGGTGGATTTATTTTGCTTTCAGGTTCAGAAGCTTCTGTCCATCATGGTGGGAGAGTGTGGCAGAGAGGAGCTGCTCACACGTCATGGTCAGGAAGTGGGGAGACAAGCAGGAGGTAGGGGAAAAGATGGAGGAAGGCAGGCTGTGCAAGCTGGCTTTCTCTCCCACCCCCCCTTTTTTTTAATACCATCTGGGCCCCAGTCTGTGAAATGATGCTGCCCATATGCAGGGGTGGGAGGGGGGGAGAGTCTTGTCCCATTACTTCTTTAGAAGCACCCCACAGATAGATGAGGTACCTCTTTAATCTCTGAGGAATTCTTAATCTAATCACATAGACAAGATCAAACCCTCACCAACGTATCTACAAATAATGTTTAATAGGGCACTTCATGGCCAGTTGAAATGACATTATGTTTGACTTCTAAGTACTGATAAGAGATCCATACTTACCTGTAACAATGGCACAAATCAGTGCCATGTAACCTCTGAAAGGTTAGTACTGATAAAATGGTATTATCTAATACACAGTTCAAGTTCAAATTCCCCCAGCCATCCTAAGAATGTGCTAGCACACACATACACATTTTTTTTCCTTGGGCTAGGATCTCATCAAAATCTTTGTGTTAGTTATCTGGCGGCGCTCTTACCCTGCGAGGAAATGTCACGAAACACGACAGAATCCACTAACAAGAGTTTTATTAAGATAAGAGAGACAGACAGGTGTGCACAGGCCTGTTGAAGGGACACACGCATAAAGAAGAACGAAGCCGGGAATATGGCGCCGGCTTATAAAGGCTGGGCTGCTCCTGTGCACACAGGTTCATGTGGCTACTCCACGCAAGCGCGTAGATCACATGGTTGCGTTGTACGCTTTACGCAGCCATACAAAGCCACGGGGTCCTGGTCACGTGAGACGTTTTGACCCGGAACTGGCTAGACGGAAGTGTCTAGGTCCGCCAGGCTTGCCCAACCGTGGGGGCGTGTTGTGAATCTATCACTTTGGTTATCAAGTATTTAGTTTTTCTTAAACTAAAACACTTCCTAACATTGCTATCACCCTCTCTGTTGATACTGTTTTTTAAAAAATGATAAGTGGCACTGGTTACCGTGCAGAAAGGTCATGAGGCACGAGCCATGACAAAACCCAGTGTCTGAGCTTTATTAGGAGGAAGGGGAGTGGGACAAAAGAACCAGGCCTGGGGAAGAAGCATGGAGAGAGAGAGAGAGAGAGAGAGAGAGAGAGAGAGAGAGAGAGAGAGAGAAAGAGAGAGAGAGAGAGAGAGAGAGAGAGAGAGAGAGAGAGCAGGAAAGAACAGAGAGGAAGAAGGAGGAGTCTGTGTCTGGCTTTTTAAGGATTCCTGTGAACATGTGCAGGTGGGCTTGTGGAGCTACACCACACATGCGCTGATTGTGTGACCACACTGTGCACACATAATCACCAGCGTGCACTGATGACGTAAGATGCAAGATCCCTTGCTTAGCTGCTGAACTGAGCATGTGTGGTCATGCAGCTGGAGTGGCAGCAGAATCCTAACAGATACTACTACTAATTTCATCTTTCACAACTATATATATATATATTTGTTTTTGAGACAGGGTTTCTCTGAGTAGCCTTGGCTGTCCTGGATCTCACTCTGTAGACTAGGCTAGCCTCAAACTCAGAGATCCACCTGGCTCTGTTTCCCGAGTGCTAGGATTAAAGGCATGTGCTACCACCATCCTGCACAACACTATTCTTAACAATATTCTTTTGGGAGCATTCTTCAATTTGAGCTTGCCTAGTTGTTTCTTCATGATTTGACTGAAGCTATATAGTTTTGAGCAGGCCTATGGGTGTTTCCCTCCTCTGAACAGAAAAGACACTGCTATTTTTCATTCAGGATCCTTTCAAGCATGTCCACAGCCCCAGTATGCATGTTCTCAGGGCATCTTGTGAGCAGTGTGTTTCTCAGACATGCACCAGCCTTGGGGAATCCTGTGACTTTTGTGCTTCTTGTCCAAATGGGTGAGGCCCTTACTTCTCTAGCTCTTGGCAGCCCTCTACCATGCAGCCTGAACCCAGCCTGGCAGCTGGGCTTGAGAGTGTCAGGGAATTGCTGTGGGTGGAGGCAGCAAGGAGGTATCAAATGCCTGTTCTATTATCACAGCATAGAGTACAAGGCTATCCGGGGACTCCGTTTATAGGCTCAAAAGCTCCCTGGTTCTGCCTCCTTTTCTTCTCCCAGTGCTTGCCCTGGGACGACTAAAGAGGATGAACACAGGCCAGACATCTTTGCAGTTGATCACGTGGACATGGAACAGGCCAAATGAGCTTTTGTGTGAATTGACCAGTCCCTGCTCAGGTCAATACCATGAAATAATATGAGCAAGATAAACCCACTTGTTTATTATACTTTATGATTCTGGAGCATCAGACAAAATTGCAAAGGAGGCAATACCATGCTTTGAAGCCTTCAAGTCTTCCCTCCTGATCCTCACAATTACCCTCCCTTAAACTTCAAGAGCTCAAAACCGCACCTGTCAGAACTCTTGGTTTCTTTGTTCTTGCTAAAGAGTGAAAAATGACTAATAGCCAATGGACAATGCACGGCTCAAATGGTTTGCAGCTGCCTTATGGGGAAAATACGTTTCTGTGGAAATAGCCTAAAATAATGTATTTGTTCAATAACGCTTATTGAGGCTCACTAGAGCAAAACCTTCGGGGGGAAGTGGGATTTATATGAAAGTGCACAGGAGAATTCACACAGGGGTAAAGTGGGGCATCCAACACCGAGTGTCTTGCCTGCCATGACTAAATTTATTTCTACCAATGGGTCTCAGCTTACTCAAGTGTTGTTAATCACTTCAAGATGTGCTGTTCATTACACAAAGAACCAAGCATGGGAGATGCTGGAGAGCTGCAGCTCTGTTACTGTTACCTCAACTTGCAGTCTAGTTTCATAGGAAGAGAAATAAGTGGGAAGCAATCAGGCAGCTGTGATGGACTGACTGTGTGCGTGCAGGAAGCATTAGGCAGTTGTGATGGACCGACTGTGTATTTTTCTCCTAACCCCTAAAGTAGAGCACTACCCCCTGGTGCGGTGGATTGGACAAAGAGCCTTTGGGAGGTAATTAAGCTTAGATGAGATCATGAGAGTTTTCATGATGAGATTACCACCTTTATAAGAAGAAACCAGAGAGCTCATTTTCACCTCCCTGAATGTGCACAAAGAAACTGTGAGCACAAGACACAATGGAGCTTGTCTAGGAGCCAAGAAAAGAGACCTCAGAATGAAGCCTATCTTGCTTGGACTTTGATCTTGGGTGCTACCCTTCCCCCCACCCCTGTCTTCAGAGCTGTGTGGAATAATTGTATGCTGTTTAAGCACTCCATTTATGTTGTTGTGTTATAGCAGTCCGAATTAACTAAGGTACTAATGAGGCAAAATAATAGGTAATGTATATTAAGTCCTCTGATGTAGTTTTTAAAAAAAAACGGGAGCTTCGGTATTGAAGAAAAATGGGCCTTATGTGGACATCCACACAGCTTCTGACCACATGCTACCTGTCACCTTTTTTGGGGGTTCGGAGGAGGGCACATATATTTTCAGTTTAAAAAGGTACAGAGACTGTTTTTCCAAGCCTTGTGTGCATCATCCAGACTTTTAAAATGTTAGCAACTTTTCACACGCAGGTTTTTAATAAAGCGAGGATGTCTCTTAAAGCTGCAGTCCCCTGGGCTCCACTCACCACAAAGGCTTCTTTGGCTGACACTGGACGTGTGAAATTCTTCAGTGCTGAGTGAGGACACTGGTTGCTTGTTTTCTGGGACAAACATTCATTTTATTTTATGACTCAACTAACTTTGTTTATCGTCTGTGGCTGATGGACGTGCGAGCTGTTTTCTATTTTTCCACCTTCCCAAACAGCCCTGCTGAGGCTTTTCTGTGGTTGTCTTTGAGCAACTAAAGGAACTCATTTCTGTTCAGCAGTGAGTGAGTGTGTTTTGCTGTTGTAGACATTTCACGAGTTGCTGTGTGTTTGTGCTAATGCTCAGCATTGCACACTTTCTTCACTGATTCTCTTGTTGCTGGGACAGTGCACCTGGCAGAAGCATCTGCTCTGGCTCGTGGTTTTGGGGGATGCAGTCCACTATGGTGGGGAAGTGTGGTGGCTGAGGCTCTGTCTTGTGGTGGTGGGAGCTTACAATGCACTTGTTATGTCTTGGTAGACCAGAAAGTCACAAGTGAGGCCTGGCTATAACCCTCAAAACCTACCTCCCAGTGACCCAATTTCCCTAGCGAGGCCTCACCTCTTCTTCCACCACTTTCCACACTGGGAAAGGACCCAGTGTTCACACACCGAGCCTGTGGCGGACATTTCACACTTGACCCATAAAGTGTTCATCTTGGGGAGGAATGTATAAAAATACCCCATTTTGGTTTTAATTTTCACTCTGATAAAGTGGCTCAACAGCATCCATGTATGAATAGTCACTTAAGATTTCTTTTGTGAAGTATCTACTCAGGTCTTTTGCACACTTTCCTTTTGTGTCAATTTTTAACTTACTAATCTGTAAGTCTTTATATAAATTGAGTGTAAAATCTTCCTTATAAATGGCATGAATGATTTCTCCCTTCTCGTGGTTTGTTCTCTTAATGTGTTATGAACAAAAATTCCAAGTTTCAGGTTGTTACCCAATTTGTCAGTCTTATTTTAAAGTTAGTGCTTTGCAGTTAATGGTTAAGAAATCTTTGGCAGTCGGGTGGTGGTGGCACCTGCCTTTAATCCCAACACTCAGAAGGCAGAGACAGGTAGATTTCTGTGAGTTTGAGGCCAGCCTGGTCTACAAAGTGAGTTCCAGGACAGCCAGGGTTGTTTTTGAGAAACCCTGTCTCAAAAAGCCAACACCCTTCCTGCCAAAAAGAAATCTATGGCTAGCTGGGCGTGGTGTTTATAATTTATAATTCCAGAACTTGGGAGGCTGAGGCAGGAGGGCTGTTAGTTCTAGGCCAGCCTGGGTTAAACACAAACAGACAAGGACACAAATGAAATCTTTGTCTACCTCTAAAGATATACAATTATCCTACATTCTTCTCTAGGATTTTTATTGAATTACTTTTCAAATTTGCATTTATAATACACCAGACTTAATTTTGTATATAGAGTAAGGTAACAGGCCAAGTTTTGCTGTTTCTCACACAAATATTTTGTTACCATCACTTATTTAAGCGGCCACTTATCCCTACTAATTTTCAGTGTCTTCTTTATCAGAATCAAGTGTCCATTCAAGTATGTGTCTGTGTTCCAGCTCTCTTCCTTGAGTTCTTTGAATTCCTTGGACCTGTACTATAAAACTTCATATTTAGCCCTAAGAGTTGTGGATTTGGGGTACCTGTACATTAGTTCATTGTGATAACAGGGCTGAGACTTTCAATTTGGGGTTAATTTTTTTTTTTTTTTTTTTTTGCTAGACATGACCCTAAACTCCTATAGAATCCTGTTCTGTTCTACTTTGGATTGCTAACATGCCAGATCACAGCCAGTGACTTCCCAGGCATAAGGGACTGTATTCTCTAATTGTGAGCCAAAATAAATCTTTGTGTAGTAGTTTGACAGTGTCCTGCATAGGCTCTTATGTCTGAATACTTGGTCCCTAGTTGGAGGAACTGTTTGGAGGCGTCACCTTGTAGGAGCAGGCCTTTGTGTGAGGCTGTGGAGAAGCTCAAGCTGCAATGGAAACTCCAGTATGTTGGTGATGCCCAAACTATGGGATGTCCGCCAAGGAAAACTGCAGGTGTGGAGTGACAGAGAATGTGGGCAGCACTGTCTCACGGGCTGGAACCCTAAACCCAGTGAGAAGGAGGAAGTCAGTCGAGTGCCAGCATTCATGGGTTTCTGTTGTGGAATTTTACTTTAACTGCATAAAAGCATGTTACATTTGTTTATGCTGCATTTGTTTAATTATGTAAAGATGTGCTACATTTGTTTCACCTTGCCTGCCTAAGGCTCCTGATTGGTCTAATGATAAGCCGAATGGCCAATAGCTAGGCAGGAGAGGGATGGGTAAGGCTGGCGGGCAGAGAGGAGAAGCAGGAGGAGAAATTTAGGCTGGAGAGATGAAGAAGGAGAAAATAAGGGAGAAAGAGAGGGACATACCTGGGGCCAGAAGCCAACCAGCCACAAGAAGCAGGAAAGGCAAGAAAGAAAGAAAGAAAGAAAGAAAGAAAGAAAGAAAGAAAGAAAGAAAGAAAGAAAGAAAGAAAGAAAAAAGGAAGGAAGGAAGGAAGGAAGGAAGGAAGGAAGAAAGAAAAGAAGGGAAGAAAGAAAAAAGAAAGGAAGAAAGAGAGAGGGAGGGAGGAAGAAAGGAAGAAAGAAGGAAAGAAGAAAAGGTGAAAAGCCCCAAGGCAAAATGTAGATAAAGCAAAACAGATCAAAATAAGAGCTAAGATAAGGCTGAGCATTCATAACTAATAATAAGTCTCTTGTAACTGAATAAATCACAAAGTTAATTCTGACTAATCAGGGATAAATTCTGTATTCTCCGTATGTAAGACCACTCTTTCAGCATACTGAGAGTCAGTTACTATGTTGAGAGGTTCTGAAAAATCCATTAATACCAACAGAATAGCATACAATTCCGATTTTTGAACTGAATTATAAGGACTTTGAACCACTCTACTTAAATTTTCTGATTTGTAACCTGCCTTTCCTTGTTTGTTGGCATCTGTATAAAATGTACAAGCTCCAGATATTGGTGTTTCCTGTACAATATGAGGCAGGATCCAATTAGCTGTCTTTTTAAGTTTAATTCTATTGCTTTTGGGATATTTGTTGTTAATCTCTCCCAAAAAATTACTGCAAGCTCTTTGCCAAGGTTCACTTTCTGCCCATAATTTGTCAATTTTCTCATTAGTTAAAGGTACTACAATTTCTGTTGTGTCTATTCCTGCTAATTGACAAAGTCTCAATTTTCCTTTTGAAATCAAGTCAGAGATCTTTTCCACATAAGTTTTTAATTTTTTACTCTGTTTATTTAGTAGAAATATCCATTCCAATATCAATATAATATCTTCCCTTGGCATTAAAATTCCTGTAGGACAATGCTTAGAGAGTAAAATAACCAGAATACAATCAAGCTTTGGATCCACACAATCCCCATCTGCATCCTGTATTTTCTTTTCCACCAAAACCAATTCTCTCTCAACTTCAGCTGATAATTCTCTTAGACTATTTAAGTCTTTGTCACCTTCCAAGGTTTTGAACAAGTTATTCAGTTCATCATTTTTTACCCCAACAGCAGTCTGTAGACTGGAAATGTCTCCAAATAATCTTTGAAAGTCATTAAGAGTCCATAGTCAATCTCTCCTAATTTGCACCTTTTTGGGTCTAATTTTTTGTAGACCTGTTTTATATACTAAATAATTGATAGAATCTCCTCTTTGTATCTTTTCAGGAGCAATTCATAATCCCTAATAAGGGAAAATTTTCTTTACTTCTTCAAACATTCTTTCTAAAGTATCTGCATTTGAATCAGCTAGTAAAATATTCATTTCCAATGGGGCCTGCAAGAGGTCCCTCAGGGAGTTTTCTGATGGCAAAGGCAAAGGATTACCTTGTCTGTCCCTTGTTGATCTACATTCTTTAGTCCACTGTTTACCTTTACCACACCTTCTGTTTAATGCAGAAGGTAGGGGCATTCTGTTGCCATTGTTCCTTGAAGAAACATTGTTTGTGTGAATGCCCTGTTTACATTCCCTTTTTAGGTGACCTTGTTTACTGCAATTAAAGCATCTGACATTATTACTTTTCTTCAGACCTCTGGAAATCACCTCTCCTATCTAACTATCATCATAGTCATGAGATTTGATATTAATTGTGTCTTGGAGCCATCCCTCCAAAGATGCGCATCTTGCCTTTAGCAGCCTAATTACCCTTTTGCATGCTGCATTAGCAATCTCAAAAGCCAGAGATTCAATTATTATCTGTCTAGCTTCTGAATTTGATATCATTCTACTTACTTCTCATTTAATTGTTCCATTTTCAGACTGCCGAATGTGTTATCAAACAGAGACCAAATTCCCTCCATTGTAAAAATGTTTCACATTTTTTAATGTGGGAAAAAAAATTTCTCTTTTAACTAATTTCTCCCTTTGAGATATCTTAATTGACTCATCAAATTTGCCGACAATGAAGATTCAGATGTGAGGCTGACTCTTCTGCATAGAACAACAGAAGCCCAAGCAGGTTTCAAGACAGCTACTTAGTGTGGTATCAGACCGAGATGGGGATCCAGAGAGAGCCCACAACCCACCAGGAGAGAAGAAGCCAAAGAGACTCCTGTCCATGTGGGGTGGAGACTCTGGATGCATGTAGCTCAGGCCTGAGCTGGGGTCCTTCAAGGCCACAAGCAACTTTTTAGTGAATTCGTACTACAAACATTGGGTTGCCAGATGTAAGACGAATCTTAAAAGGTCTTATTAATAAAAAACCCGGAGCCAGATATTGTAAAAACTGAGAGATCAGGGAAGCAGAAAGAAGCCAGCCATGTTTTTACCACTAGAAATCCTCAGCCCAAGAGAGCTACTTCCTGTATACTCACATCTATATCCTTTCTGTGCCCTGCCATCTCACTTCCTCTTTCTGCCCAGCTCTATCACTTCCTGTCTGTCTGTACAGACCTCCAGATCTCTATAGTTAGTGAGCACTGGGATTAAAGGTATGTGCCACCACACCTGGCTCTGTTCCCAGTGTGACCTTGAACTCACAGAAATTCAGATGAATCTCTGCTTCCCCAATGCTAGGATTAAAGGCGTGTGCTATCACTGCCTGGCCTCTGTGTTTAATATAGTGGCTGGCATTTTTCCTCTGATCTCCAGGCAAGCTTTATTCATTAGAGCACAAATAAAATATCATCACGGTCTGAATTGTTTGCAAAGGTAAATGGTAATGTGGTAGTTTGAATGAAAATCAACCCCATAGGCCCTGAGGGAGTGGCATTATTCCGAGGTGTGGCCTTATTGGAGTAGGTGTGGCATTGTTGAAGGAAGTGTGTCTCTGAGGGTGGGATTTGAGTTTTCAGAAGCTCAAGCCAGGCCCAGTGTCACTTTCTTCCTGCTGCCTGTTGGTCCAGATGTAGAACTCTCGGCTGTTGGTGAAATTGGCGCTGCTCGTGGCTGGCCGCCACCTGCGGCGGCCATGCTGGCGGAGGAGAGTGCTGATCGGAAGAATCACAAGCCATGGTTACCTTTGTAGAGCTTTATTGGGGCAGGAGAGAGAGGGAGAGAGAGAGAGAGAGAGAGAGAGAGAGAGAGAGAGAGAGGACAGACAGAAGGAAAGAGAGCAGAAAGAGAAGAAGAGGGCACAGAGGGCACACCTGCTTTTTAGGCTGGGACGCCGTCGCAGGCTGGTGACGTAATTAAGGACAGAAGCCTTACATCAGCTCCTTCTCCAGCACCACGTCTGCCTGCATGCCGCCATGCTTCCTGATGTGATAATAGCGGTGGACTAAACCTCTGAACTGCAAGCCAGCCCCAATTCAATGTTTCCCTTTATAAGAGTTGCCATGATTATGGTGTCTCTTCACAGCAATAGAAACCCTCAGGAAGACAGGTAAGAACTCAGTTTAAAAGGAAAAAAAAAAAAACCATAAATATATATACGTACATTGAGCCCCGTGAGAGGATAGTAGCAATAACTGGTAATGAAACAGGACAGCTCTTAGAAGAAGAACGTACCCAGTCTGTTCCCTCCGTGAACAGTGGGGGATAAAGCTCAATTTGCTGCACTGCTCTTTCGGCTAAGTTCTTTACCTGAGCAGCGCTTCACGAGGCTGCTGTCAACAGCAGCGTGACCTACAAGGCTGGGAAGGGAAGCCGTGATCTGTCAGGTGACTCTGCTCCTTTTGCAGAGATGAGGCCCCTCCCCCTGTGCTCCCTGTTAGTTATTTTTACGATGTTGGTTATGCTACGGCGCTGCCCCTCCTGGCTGGTCGCCGCCCGCGGCGGCCATGCAGGCGGAGGAGCGTGCTGATTAAAAGAATCATAACCATGGTTAACCTTTTAGAGCTTTATTGGGAGGGGGAGAGGGAGAGAGAGAAAGAGAGAAACAAAGAGACAGAAGGGGGGAGGGAGAGAGGGGGCCCGACGGGAGGAAGGAGTGGAAAGAAAGAGAGGGAACAGAGCGCCCACCCGCTTTTTAGGCTGGGACACCCGTGAAGGCTGATGACGTAATTAAAGACCAAACCCTTACCCTCCCATTCTTCCCCGGTACCCCCATCACTGTCTTTTCTAGAACTCTGCTTTACTAGAATAATTCCAGTAAGAAGAGTTCCCAGGCCCGAGAGTTCTGTCTCCCCACCTTGTTTTCACATCCTCCCTTTCTCTCACGTTATTCAGGTACATTTTCTGTAAGCTAATCACAAAACTACCGTCCCAACTACACCTGCATTCTTCTAAGACTGAGAGTGCTTACCTGAATTCCAGCACTCAAGAGGCTGAGACAGGATTGCTGTTGCTGTGTGGTCACGACAAAGGTGTGTGGGTTCACGGGGATCCATGGAATGAAGACTCAGAGGCATCTTAAGAATGAATCTAGCCTTTCATGGCTGCAGGGGGGTCCAGCCTGGAAGGACTGAATCACTTTTCCTTGGCCTCGGGCATTTTTATTTCTCTCCATTACAGTTTAGCCAACTAATTTCCATATGCTCAAAACAACCTGAAAGGGGCTCCCAACAATACAATGCCAAGTGCAAATTCCTCAATTTCTCAGGTACCATGGTTTTCTGGGTTTCCTGAATCAAGTTTTGCATAGGACTTTGTATCCTTAGGAAACTCTGAGACAAGATTCACATAGAGGACAACAAGGGAAACAAAAGGATGGATTAGGGCTAGGTGCTACTCTCTGGAGCCAGGCCAGGTGCAGCTCAGCAGGAATGCCACCACAGATTGCCATGAGTTTGAAACCTGCTTAGCCTGTGTAATGAGGTAGAAGTTACCTTGGGATAGATAACAAGAACTTGTCTCAAAAATTAAAAGGTTAAAATTTTTGTTACAGCAATCTCTAATCAGAGGATGTGTACCAATTAGCATAACTGATATGAAGATAAGCCAAGTTATAAGGTTGTTGCACATCCTTGCCTGGAAATAGTGTGCTTACTTTAGCAAGCCAGTGTGGTGCACACTGGAAGGCTCCACGGCCATTGTACTACATGGGTGAGGAGAGAATGGCTAGTGAGCTGTGAGGCGCTTGGCCTTTAGGATGTCCACACGAGATTTGCCTTTTGAATGCTTGGTTTATTAACACAGACATTCCTTACAATACCGTGTTATTGTAAAGGTTACAGTAATCTCATTAAACAGACATCTCACCAAGCAGGGAAAGGTTGGTCAGGCAGATAATGCCGCAGTGTGGACCCCTCTCTGGTAATAATGCTTCTGGAGCTTGTGAACACAACCTGCATCCTCTGTATCCTCCCTGAGGTCCTTCAGCTGTGGCAGGCCAGGAGGATGGCACTATTGGAGGTTCCAGACAGTCCTTGGCAGTATCTGGCCAGCGGCTAGCATTGATAGATGGGCCTGTGTGAACTCAGCAATGATGCCAGAAACTCCACAGTCTGTTGCAGAATATTCCTTTACACTGTGTGAAGATGCTTCACTGTGATTGGTTTAATAAAGAGCTAGATGGTCAATAGCTAGACAGGAAGAGGTTAGGCAGGACGTCTGGGGATGGAGAGGACTCAGAGAGAAATAAAGGCCGGATCACCAGCCAGATGCAGAAGAAGCAGGGCATGCAGGAGGAGAGGTAAAAACCCACGAGCCATGTGGCAGCACATGGATAAATAGAAATGGGATAGTTTAAGTTATAAGAGTAGTTAGAAACAGGCCTAAGCTAAGGCCAAGTGCTGTGGGATGTTCTGTATGGCAAATGTGTTGCTCTGACTGGTCAATAAATAAAACCCTGATTGACCAGTGGCTAGGCAGGAAGTATAGGCGGGACTAACAGAAAGGAGAAAAGAAAGAACAGGAAGGGAGGAGACACTGCCAGCCGCCGCCAGGACAAGCAGCATGTAAAGATGCCGGTAAGCCACGAGCCACGTGGCAAGGTATAGATTTATAGAAATGGATTAATTTAAGATATAAGGACAGTTAGCAAGAAGCCTGCCACGGCCATACAGTTTGTAAGCAATATAAGTCTCTGTGTTTACTGGAGATCTTTGTTAGCATCTAAGTGTGTGGTTGAACACAGGGAGGTTCTGTACCTGTTTGCTAATGGAAGCTTATAGACTTGGCAGAGACTGTCCCAAGACTAGATTTAGGCCTAGTAATGAACTACCTAGGGTTAAAAAGACTGTAGAAAGGAATGGAATCTCAATTCTCTTTTGCTAATAGATACATACCAGTATTTGGTACAAGAACTTGATCATTCCTGAGTGGTCAGGTTGGCTTTGATCAGCCTGCAGCCCATAGCTTTGGCCATGCCTTATTTGTGTTATTCCTGATAAGGAAGAAAGACAAATAGTTCCTAGTGGTTAGTGGAGGGTGGCAGGAGGAGAAAATACCTCAAATTCATCTTTTCATCTTATATTGATTTTGAAAATCTGGATTTCTTGGTGGCTTTAGACACACAATGGTGGATTACAAGTTCTAGGATAATAACTGCTGTTTGTTATGATGATGGTTGTGGTGATTTGAGTGAGAATGGCCTCCATAGGCTCATAGATTTGAATACTTGGTCACCAGAGAATGGCACTATTTGAAAGGATTAGTAGGTGTGGCCTTGTAGGAGGAAGCCGGGGGTGGGCTTTGAGGTTTCAAAAAGCCCATTCCAAGGCCAGAGTCTCTCTCTTCCTACAGCCTACAGATCCAGATGCAGAACTCTCAGGTAATTCTCCAGCACCACATCTGCCTGTGTGTCATCATGTTCCCATCATGATGCTATCCCCGCCATGATGGACTAACTCTCTGAAACTGGAAGCCAGCCCCAACAAACTGCTTCCTTGTAAGAGTTGCTGTGGTCACGGTGTCTTTTCACAGCAATAGAACATTGGCTAAGGAAAGGATGTTTTTCTAGGATTGAACCAAAAGACTTGGCAAGCTTAGCAAAAATTCTACCAATGAGCTAGATCTCTGTTCCTTTCTATTTTATTAAGATTTGTCTATTTTTATTTTAGGCATATGTGTAAATGCTTTTCTGTGCATAGTGCACCATGAGTATGCCTGGGGCCCTTGGAAGCCAAAAGAGTGCACTAATCCCCTAGAACTGAAGTTATAGGCAGTTGTAAGGCACCATGTGGGTGCTGGGAACCAAACCTGGGTTCTTTGCAGGAGCATCAAGGGCTCTTAACTGCTGGGTCATCTCTCCAGCCCAGGTTCCCTTTTTCATTTAGAGATGAAGTCTCACTAAGTTACTGGGGCTGGCTTTGAACTCACACTTTTCCAGCCTTAACTTTGGTAGCTACAGTTACAGGTATGCATCATGAAACCCAGCAATAATTGTTGCTTAATAAAGAAGAGGTCTCTCAACAGCCAATGAGAGGCGGAGCTAGGGAATCTAGGCCAATGGAACCAGAATAATGTCTTCAGCTATGGCTTTTGCAAAGAGGCCATTGATACCTCCAGCAAAGATGGGATTTTAGAGAAGGGATAGAAAGGAGCAAACTCACTTCAAGTGCTCCTCCAGGCCAAGGCATCCTGGAAAAGAGTGGCAGGAGCACCCTCCTGCGTGGATGGCTTCTGATAAGATTTCTGTATCACGATAATAGGTTTCTCTGCTGACGCAGTAGACCTGATCTGATCAAGTCGAATTAAAAAAGTAAAAGAACAGGTTTATTTGAGCAAAGCAACTCCTGGGTGGGTTCTCCAGCCCCAGAGATAGAGGCAGGAGAAGTCACACGCCCGAACTAAAGCAGGGAGGTTACACAGCCTGTAGGTGAGGGGCGATGATGTGTCCACCACAAGCTGACCAAGTATGGTCAAAAGCTGAGTGCTTTAGGAGGGGACTTGGGCTTCTGCCAACTTCCGGGGAGGAGCTGCTGCAGCCGCCAAGAATGCTGAACTGGGCTTTTTGGTGCCTTTTCTTTGTTGGAGATTCTCTGAGAGGGTGGGGTTTGGAGAGAGAGATGGGGCTTTCTCAGACCATGCAGGAGCAAGCTGGAGGTTCCAACTGAACAGTTTCAGCTAATGAAGTGTCTCTCCCAAAAAATAAGTGACGGCTTGTTAGAGGAGATGAAGTTCCTGGGGGCTAAATGTGTGTCTTCGTTAGGGTTTCCATCGCTGTGCTGAGACCATGACCATGATGAGAGCTGTAATTTATTGTCATCATAATGGCAATGGCAGCACACAGGCAGACATGGTGCTGGAGAAGGAGCTGAGAGTTCTACATCTTGATCTGAAGGCAGCAGGAAGTAAACTGTGTCACACTGAGTGTAGTTTGAGTAAAGGAGGCCTCAAAGCCCACCCCCACAGTGACATACTTCCTTCATCAAGGCCACACCTACTCCAACAAAGCCACACCTCCTAATAGTGTCACTCCCTATGGGGGCCATTTTCTTTCAAACCACCACAATGTGGTAGGGAAATTTTTTACATCTGTTACAAAAAAATTAAAGCATCAGCCAGTTTTGGCTTAACTGATCTTTTGTTTTTTGTTTTTTTTGGGTTTTTTATTGGTTTTTTTTTGGTCTTTTATTCTGATCGTTATTCACACATTGTTATCAATCAGTTTCTTCCTTTTTTTGTTTCCATACATTGTTTCCATACATTCCATAGCCCAGTTAAGGACTGAGGAGAGTGCTGTTCATGTGGACTAACTTGTATTTTTTTTTTCTGAGCTCTAAAATTCATAGCAATGTTTTCTTTGTTCTTGTACTCCTACCCTCTGCCCCACTTTAAAAAAATAAAAGCCATAGACACTGAGAGTCCGTTGTAGAACCTGCCCCAGCACATCTTTCCAGGGTCTCACGTGCGTGCAGGGCTGGCTGCTCTAGGCAGGCCTTCTTTTCAATTGGAAACGTTTGGAGGCAGATGAATTGGCAGAAAGCAAACATAATTGTGTTAACTTCAAAGATGGAAAATATCATGCATGTTAAATTCTATAACCTGTCATGAAGAAAATTATTTGTTTGAGTCTAATTTTATTCTGGATCTATTTACCGTTGCTTAGAATAAAAACATTGCCCGGTTGAGTTTATGATTCAATGCCTTTATTGGACCATAACAGTTTTAGGTTGCAGAATTCTACTATTCTACCCATGGTAGTAAAAGTATATGGCAGCATTTTGTTCTACAGAATCTTTATAAGCATTCAATTCAGTCTCCTTAACCTTAAAGATAAAGAAATCAGTGCTGGCAAAAATGACCATTTATCCAAGGTAACACAGCCACAGTAGTGTGCAGATCTCACAAATCTCCCAAACAAGCATTTTCCTACTTGCTCATTTGACAGGCAAGTGATATCTGTAGGTGGCCACCATTTGTGGTGGAGAGAATTTTTAATCTGTTAAGAAAAACTAGAGTATCAGCTGTTCTGTCTTTATTAAGTGTTTTGGATTTGTACTTCAATCATAATTATTAATCAGTTACTTTACCTTCTTGCATTGCCTCAGCATAGTTTGTGTTTAAATATCTGATTAAATGCAACATTATTTTCATGCTTCTCGTTCTTTAGAAAAGACACTGGAGCCAGGCAGTGGTGGCGCACACCTTTAATCCCAGCACTCAGGAGACAGAGGCAGGCAGATCTCTGTGAGTTCCAGGCCAGCCTGGTCTACAGACTGAGTTCCAGGACAGCCAGGACTATTACATAGAGAAACTCTGTCTCGAAAAACAACAACAACCCGATCAGACCTACCCTGGTGATAGGATGGCCAAACACCCTAATTGTCGTGCTAGAAACCCCATCCAGTGACTGAGGGAACTAGATGCAGATATCCACGGTCAGGCCCTGGGTGGAGCTCCGGGAGTCCAATCGGCGAGAAGGAGGAGGGTTTATGTGAGCAGGAGTTGTTGGGACCAGGGATGGATGGAATACAGGGACAAGTGGCCAAACGAACGGAAACACATGAACTGTGAACCAATGACTGAGGGGCCCCCAACTGGATCAGGCCCTCGGAATGGGTGAGACAGTTGATTGGCTTGATCTATTTAGGAGGCATACAGGCAGTTGGACCGGGTCCTGTGCTCAGTGCATGAGTTGGCTGTTTGAAACCCGGGGCTTGGTAGAGACCCTTGGCTCACCCTGGGAGGAGGGGGCTGG